>CAKKLC010002976.1:22642-42265 GCA_918559645.1 Ceratonova shasta | reverse complement strand
TTAAGAGAGTCGAAAAATCCCATTCCCCTAAGTAAAAAAAATAAGATTAATTCAGTTTGGTAATCGCTTTTTGCGCATATTAGATTTAGACAGCATGGACCAGGATGGTCATATGGAAGAGTTGATAAAACTTAATAAGGAAAGTAATGAGATGATATTGGAAATGTTAAATGATAAGAATAAATATGGATACATAAAACGCTACGATCCAACAGGAGAAGCTATAATAAGAAATAATGATATGTTAAAAATGACTTTGTTTCAAGAAAAATGCATAGTAAAAGCAGGAATGGCAATGGTAATAGGAGGAGGAATGGGGGCTGTGTTTGGATTATTTGTAACAAGTATGCGTGCAGGGACACCATTCGACTATAATTTGCCACAGCAAATTCCGACAGTTCGAACAGTTTTAATGGAGTTAAAAGATGGAATGGTTTCTAATGCAAAGGGCTTTGCAAAGTTTGGATTTTATTTCAGTGGTCTGTCATGTTTTATCGAATCTGTACTTTTGATATAATATCAATTTTAAGCAACGAGGAAAACATGATATATGGAATGAATTATATGCAGGATCTATTATTGGAGGAATAGGGGGATATAGAGGTAAAAATTAATTTATTTTTAGTTGGACCAAAGTTTGCAGTAATTGGTGCATTGACCATGTCAGCGTTTACTTGTGTTATGGTTTATTTGTTAGGAGAGTTTTGAAATTGTAAAATATTAGGGAAAAAAACTTTTTATTAATTTTTTTAATTAAATTTTTATGTTAACTAATATTTTGAATTAAATAAATATTTTTTTTAAGGAATTTTTGTAATAATTTAAAATTAAAAGTCTTTATCGTATGTTGAAGACATTGGAAATTTGTTTTTTTAAATTTAAGGTGTATTTTAAAAACAATCTTTTTTTAAAAATTTAATTTTCTGAATTTGTATTTTGAATTAAAATATAATTTTAATTTAAAAAAATAATAAAATTCAAAATTATTAATTAAAAATAAAAAATAAAAAATTTTTGTAGAATTTATTTATTTCCCATCAACGACTATCGCTGATCCTGATACAGTAAACCCCCTCTAATTTTCGTTTTTTTTTTGGATGCTGAAAAATGAAATGTCGAAAAACAGACTTAGTTTCCACGAAAAACAAGAAATTATAAAATATTTTTAAAATAAAAAATCCTCCTTTGTACGTGCTTTGGAAGGTTTTTCTTTCAAATTTAAGAAGAAAATTAGCGAGAGGACAGTAAAGAATATTATTGATAGCAGAAAAACTGTTTTACAGGCGGTTGTAAATGGATACAGAGACTTTTATAAGATTCCTGTTATAAAATTTAAAGAAGTAGATCAACTTTTATCAGAGTATACCTTCAAACATGAAAACAAAGGCGGCTTTATATCGGAAGCTCTTTTATCGAAAAAGGCCAAAAAAATTGCTAGCGAATTAAACATCTCTAATTTCAAAAATAGCCCAGGCTTTCTACATAGGTTTAAAAAGAGGCATAACTATTCTGTTAAACCCATTCACGGTGAAAGTTTCGAAGTAAAAAATGAATCTTGGGATCAGAAATAAAATAATTTTTTGATATTGGTAGAGAGTAAAATTAAAGAATACGTCCCTGAAAATATTTACAACGCAGACGAACCCAGTATTTTTTACAAACAAATGCCCACACGGACTATCTGCAGTCAAATCAGAAAGGTCTTTTAAAATTATAAAGATAGGGTATCCATCCTACTTTGTACAAATATGACGGGTTCTAAAAAACTGAACTCATGTTAATTGAAAAATTCAAATGCCCACATTGTTTTAGAAATTTTCAGGTTTAAAAATACGTTGACTATAGGTACAAAACAAAAGCTTGGATAGACAGAACCATTTTTAATCTTTTTTTATCAGATTGTGATAATAAACTGGATACAAATGAAAAAATTTGTTTGTTTCTTGACAATTTTTCAGGGCACAAAGTCATGACAACTTTAAAAAAATATTCAAGTTATTTTTATCCCCCAAAAAAAACATCAAAGCTCCAGTCTTTGAATGCTGGAATTATCAGGTCTTTTAAATCTCATTCTAATTCATACAAACTTAATGAAACATATAACCATATTAAAAATGGAATTCCCATAGATGAAAATTTTAAAAAAATAAAACTTTTGGATGTTATTTTATTTGTATCCTTAGCTAGGAAAGACTTAAAACAAAAAACAATTAAAAATTGTTTCAAACATAGTGGTTTTGGTGTAAAACATGAGGAGCTTTTTTTAAATTTTGACGAACAGAGAGAAGAATACTATGATTTTATTAAAAAATTTGGAATTAGTGATCATGTTGATTTTGAAACGGATATAAATGACGATGATGAACTAAATATTTCACTAAATTTGACAGAAGAAGAACCTCTACCCTTAAGCTGTAAAAGTGAAAAAATTAATGAGATTCATGAAGAAAAGGAGAAGGACAGTTTTATGGAGTGTTATTCTGCTATAAAAAAAATTGAAAAATTTATCGAATAAGAAAAATTAAACTTGGAGGGAAAAGGTTACCTTTGTAAACTGAAAAAATCAATTCTAAAACAAGAAAAGGCAAAAAAAGGAATCTGTTTTTTTTTACAAAAAGATGAATTGAAATAAAAGTACTTTTTTAATTAAAAATTTCCTCTAATTTACGTTTTTCTGTAATTAACGTTTTTTTTTCGCTGCCCTTCAAAACGAAAATAAGAGACGCTTTACTGTAAAGCTTTTGAAGATCGGGATCCCTTGTTTACGATAAGAAAAAAAATAAGATTGTAGAGCAAGAAAAATTGGAATAACTTTGAAATTAGATTTTAATAAAATCTAAAATTGTTTCAAAAACTTTGTATCAAAGGCTATCGATGATCCCGATTAAGCTTTTGACTATCACCGATCCTGGATCAGAGATAGTCATTGATCCTTTATTTCATAATTATTAATTACTTTAAGTTGATATTAAATAATATAAATAGTACTAATATTTATAAAGAAATAATAACATTTTTACATTTTATTTTTACTATATAATTAACGTATTCCTGATATATATTATCAGTCAAATGATTATAAAATACCCATATGCATTTTTGAGTCTCATCTTTATTCTGGCGATAAATTTGAAATTACCAATTTCGTATACTTGCTTTTTGGGTCTTTTAAAATTTAGAATAGTTAACTGATACATAATTCAATACATAATTATTGAATCTTCGGTATGATTACAACAGCCATTGTGAATTCTATTTTTTTGAATAATGAAATTTTTATGTTGGAAGCAACTTATCTGATATTCTTTCTGAATTACTGACATTATTTATTGTTTTATTAAATTAATAAATACGAAATATTCTTATTTTGTCTTAAATTCTTCCTAATTTTTTTTAATTGTTAAATATAATATTTTATTATTATTTGTTAAAATAGTTTTGTATTTAAATAAATCATTTAGTTTTGCAAATATAATTCTATTGATATTTATTCATTATTTTAAACTATTGAAACTACAAATGTTTAGAGATGTCAATAAAATAAAATTGCATTTTACTAGGTTGAAAACTATGAAACCGGAGTAGAATGCAAATAAATAAAGGAAAGGGCTAATTTTCAAATTATCTATTTTTATTCAATTTAAATAATTCCTGTAAGCATCTATGAATTTTTGCCAAAGATTGGGCAAATCATGTATGCCTTTTTAAAAAACATTATTTTTTGAGTTAGTAAACAATTCAAAGTCTTTTATAATTCAATTTGGTTATTGTATTTTTATTCTGATAAAAATAATTCATAATTAAGAAATAGTTAGTAATTGGTCGGTGTAATATAAGATGAATATATAGGATGTGGTAAAATTCCAAATTGTACAGAATTTAATTTTTCAATAGAAATTGAAGCATAATGGGGTCTTGTTTTATCGTGCAATAAAGCAAGTCCATGCCGATTTAGCTCTGCTGGTTGTTTTTTTTTTAAATTATCATGCATGACATCAATTTCACAACAATAAGACATCGCTATAGTTTCTGCTAGTTGTAGACAGGAATAATGGGTCCATGCTTAGGGATTGCAAGATATGGTGACCATAATTTTTTTTGATGAAATTTTGTTTTCGGATGTGTTCTGGGTGTATTCTTGTCTACTCATTATCTTGATCATTTTCTATTCTCATTAAAAATCCATTTTCATCAGAAGTGATGATTTGGTTCAAAAATGGCAACCAAGTATTGCGAAGTAACAAACATTTGCACTTACTTTTGCGACTCATGATTTGCCGTTCAGTCAATTCATGTGGCACATATAAATACATTTTTTTTACTTAATTTATTGCAGGCAAATGTTTTAACACAGACGTATGACAAGTTCCTAGTTTGGATCTATGTCTTGCAATAGTTGTGTGTAGATCACATCCACAGTGTCCTTAATTCATAATAATTTATATGTTCTGTGGTCTAGCTCAAGGATCGTTAACCATACTCAAATTCCCAGAACGAAATTTCTGCAACTATTATCTACTTTTTTTTTCATTGCTTGATCCAACTGCGAATATCTGATTAATATGTCTTAAAGCTGTTGCTGCTGTACGATTAAATTTAAACTAGTAGAAAAAGAGTAGATGCAAATCGAGTTTTGTTTTTATCTGGTTTAGGATAAAAACAAAATAATATGGGATACTAACACAAAAAAAACTTTGAACAATGAGTAAAAAGAATTTCTTCAAGCTATATATAAAAAATTATCGAATGCACTTCAAAAGTATCTCTTTAAATTGCAGATGAAAACAGATTAAACAAAAAACGCCAGTTTAATAGTTTTCAAGCTAATAATATTGGAAAGAATACATTTTTTTTAAATTACTGATAAGAATACCTTGATTTTTATTGTGTTAAGTACATCTTCAATTTTTGTCATTAAAATAAATATTTTTACTTCAGTTTATTGTTTTTGTTATTAATTTCCCGTACAGTCAATAACAAATAAAATTATCTTAATTATTAAAATAAATATTTTTACTTCAGTTTATTGTTTTTGTTATTAATTTCCTGTACAGTCAATAACAAATAATATTATCTTAATTATTAAAATAAATATTTTTACTTCAGTTTATTGTTTTTGTTATTAATTTCCTATACAGTCAATAACAAATAAAATTATTTTTATTATTAAAATAAATATTTTTACTTCAGTTTATTGTTTTTGTTATTAATTTCCTGTACAGTCAATAGCAAATAACATTATCTCAATTATTAAAATAACAAAAATATTAAATGTCAATAATCTCTTAAAATTCAGTATTAATATGTTTAGAAAACTATTATTTGTATTCATTATATTATGATATTTTTTAAAAAACAAAAATATTTTTATGAAATTAGTACCGTAATATTTAATGCATCAATAATAAAATAATTAAGAAATGATAAAAAATTATATTAAATACAGCATTTAAAAATTTGCTATGAAAATTTTTTTACGTTTTATAAAATATTAAAATACATAGCTGCTAAAATTTGAAATTATCATATATCAATAATAATGGAAATCTCTAAATATGTTTAGCACGTGTATCAAAAGGTTAAAAGAAATAAAATAGAAAAATTTTTTATAATTTTTATTAAGATAGCCCTTAACGCACACTAAAGGATGACTTAAACAGCTAAAAAATGTTATAGAAAACAAATTGTTGTTAAGCTAATGAAGTATATTTTAAATATAGCATAAGGTTTGTCAATAATATGACAAATATTATAATAAATAAATCATATCAAAAATTGATGCATTAAAGTGGTTTTGCACACATTCTAATTTTTTGCACTAAACAAACTAGTTTTTAAATAAAAAAAACCTTAGTTGGATGGATGGCTGGATGATAATTGTTTTAAAAACAACGATGTAAATAATATTTTTTTATTAATCAAATGATAAAAAGTTATTTTAAAACTTTTTAATATTAGTAGAGTTGCCTTAACTATGTTGGAAAATTTTTGATTTCAAAAATATTTAAATTTTTACTTAAATTTTTGATGCTTGATGGCCAGAATGCACATTAATTATCTATTAAACTATGATAAATTAAATGAATAAATAATGCTCATAAAGCAAGAGATATGACAAAAAATGTGCCATTAATTTGCATTTTTGTTATTTTTTTTATCATTATATGCTTTTATGATGTTTTGTAGAGAATAATCTTCTGGCTACATAATTAATATAAAAATTTTGAGTATCTGGATTCATGAAAAAATACTGATGGTATCACATAATATCAATGATTGTTAAATATTAAATATTATAGTCACATGGATGTATGTTACAGGCATAATTACGTAGATTTAGTTACTTATATGCATAAAGTGAATGTTGTATTTTTTAAACTTAAAATTAAGAATAAGGAGGGATTCGATGATACTTGCATCTTTTGCTTTTATATGGAATTTACTTTATTTTTTTCTGTATGAAATCTTGAAATAAGAAGTTATCAAAATATTCAGACTTTTTTAAAATTAAAATTTTTTTTTAATATTTTTTTTAACTACTTTTAAGATAAAGCTTCATTTTTTGTATTTTTAACACACAATTACAAAATATATTAAAGTCAGAATTTCCAAAATTTTTATGCTCTAAAAATAGATTTTTAATAATGAAAATATTTAAAATTTAAAAAATAATATCAAAATCTTAACATCACAACTTGAATTTCTAATAAAAGTCATTGCATGTGTGATGAAGTGGCAAATTTTATAGAAAATTTTAATTTTTTAATGTTAATAATGTAATATATAATCATAAGATGATTATAAGTCTTAATATATAATTTTATCATTTATAAAAATACTCAAAGAACCATTAAAATGGAAATGACATTTATAAAAAAGATAGAAAATTTTAAAACGTTTTTAAAAATTAAGGCAGATTTAAAAATACCTTAAATATAAATGTTTGAGTTAAAATAATATTGGTTATAACAATAAATAAAATTAATTTTTATTAATGTAATTTATATTAGACAGAATCCTGATTTTTATTGTTTAAACAAAATTAATCAACATATTTAAAATAATTACCGTGGTTTAGAGTGTGAAAGAATAGTTATTTTAAATACTATGTTCAAATTTAAACTCTAATAAGGACTAATAATTAGGAAAAAAGACTATTTAATTAACCATAATATGACACTTGATTAAAAAACATGATTTATATTTATTTCTTCACTAGAATTAAACATTATGCTAGAAGGCAAAAATATGATAAAATTTTAATTCTTCTAATTATTTATTTATGAATTGTAGTAACAGACAATTTAAAAACTGTTTCTTAAACTTAAGGACTTGTTTTTCGAAGATCAAAATATTAATTAGAAATTAGATATTGATTTAAATCTGAAATTTTACAATATAAATTTTTTAATAGTTAAAGTCATTATGATGTGATCATTAAAAATGATACTAACATCATGCTTAAAATAATTTTATTTAGACAATTTTTCATCTTGCATTTTATTAATTAAATTTTATTCTTATTTTAATATTTTAATATTTTAACATTTTAACATTTTTGTATAATATTTTTAAGTTATTTCCAGAAATAATCTGTATTCTATTTAAAAGGATACTGTTATCATACTGAAAAAAACTTTGTTCCGTATATATTATAAATACTTTTATGAAATAAATTTTATTTTGAATATTTCTTGAGTTTTATTTAAAGATTTTTATATATTAATTAAAAATTATTTACAAAAATAATGTGCATTTGATTTCAATAATATGAAAAATTAGTTTTTGAAAACTATTTTATTCCTTGGAATTCTACCAATAATTAAATCTATTTTACTTTAGTTTAAATTATAAAATGTTAGTTTTGATATTTATAATCAAATAGAATTTTGAAAGATTTACAACTATTATATCTAAGGATTTCATTTCAAAATTATGTATATTTTAGTTTTCTATGATATAATTTTTATTTTTTAAATAATTTTAGCACAAATATAACATTAAAGTGCACTTAGGAGCTTAAAACTAAAGAAAATTTGGCACTTATCACTTTCTCCAGGTAATCAATTACCAAACAATTTAAAATAAGATAAATATCTTGATTGTTATTTAATTAAATCAATATAAGTTATAATAAAAATTAATACATGGATTTAAATTCTTTAAACTACAAAAAAAATTTTGAACTTTTGAAAACAGAAATTAAAGAAATTTGGTTTGGTCAGAAAATAGGATTTGTTCCATTCCAAAAATATGTGACTGTGTGTCAGACATGGGTTTTAGAGCGAAATTTGATTCTCGAAATAAAGGAATCTATTTTAGATATTCTCGAAACATTTACAGGAAGAAAGGTTCTTTTAAAAAAAGACTTTTTTTGAAGGAGTCAATTATCAATTTCGCATATCTGACATTTAATTTATTTTTTTATTCACGACTACAACAACAACAAAAGAATTACAGTGTTAATTACCAGTGTCTTCGCCCTATATAATGTTACTTGGAAAAGCAAAAAAAAGGATATTTTTTTAAATTATTTCATAATGAATCCTATATTACTAAGTGACTTAGATTTTGTTGTTGAAATTAACCAACCTCTTTTATTGCCAAGAAAATATAATATTGACCCTGTCATAAGTAAGTGTTGCATTTTTGGTTCCTATGAGGTAGCAAGCAAAACCGGTTTTGTAACTATTGTTGATGATCGAACAAGAAATAATATCTAAGGATTTATTAATCGCATATAAGGCCAGAAACGAAAATTATGAGTGATTTGTGGTCATCTTTTACAAGAATAAATAATGAAGGCATTAATCATCAAACAGTAAAAACATAAGTTACATTTTGTTGATCTAGAAAAATTTGCTACAATTAACCATGTTTAAAGTAGGTGGCAAAAAATAAATTAAAAATATAAAGAAAGATATGGTAATTCTAGAATGAACTCAGCAAGTCATTTATTTGAGTTTATTTGGTGGCAACTTTTGGAAATTATCTTAATGATTATTATTAATAATATCCGAGAACAATATAATAATTAAATAATTATTTTATATTCTAATTTATTAATAATTGTTCAAATTAAACAAACATTTATCTTATTCTTAATTGATCGGTAATTGATTATAAGGGGTATGGGAAAAGCATAAGTACCGATAATTTTAAATGCTTTATTAGGTTCATCTGAATTAAAATGAGCCATAAATAGGGGGTTAGGAATTATGCAAAAATTGTGTATAAAAAAGTGCAATCATCCAAATTTTGCAAAAAATTGAAACAAATTAAGCAATAAACTTTTTCCTAAATTTCACCATTTTTAATCCTCTTCCTCCTTGATTTCTTTCACCCTTGAATTTGTGTTTGTAATAAGATATCAAATAAGACTCAACTTTTTCTGCTGCTAAAAATCTATCAACCCTATAAATTCTTTTAAGCATTGAAAAGCTCCTTTCTACTAATATAGAAGTTGAAGGGCATTTAAATAGATGAATATATATTGATGGGTCAATTTTTGTATTTTTTAACTTACAAATATCTTTTATATCTCCTTCTTGAAGTCTCTTCACAATATAACTTGACAAGTCTATTGAATCAAATTCAAATCTTATTTCATCTAGTTTTAAAAAGGCATTATTAAACAGTAATTCTCCACTTTCTAATTCATATATAATGCAAATTAAATTCTCATATGAATAATTTATCTTAACCAAATCATCAAATATTTTTGAATTTAAGCATATAAATTTTGCATTCTTAATTAAAATTTCATTATCTTCCATATTTTTTACTATATTCCGTATTTTAACCAAATTTTTTGAATAGAATATAGCTGCACGGAGCGAACTACTCCATCTAATCACAACAACATCTAGTATTTTACCAATTTGTTCAAAAAGGCGTTTTTTCTGTGCATTTTTAACAGTTATTGCTTTCATAGAACTAATTAAATTATCAACTCTGTGTTAATGCCCTTTAATCTGCATGTAACAATTATGTACAATATGGGCCATACATATTATATTAAACAAGTTCGAAATATTTTCTTTCAAAAGGGTCACAACCTTATTCGTGTATCTTGCTGCATCAGTAATAAAGAGGATCATGTTAGAATATTCAATTTTATATTCTCTCAGGCAGTTCATAATTTTTTCTGATACTATTGTAAAATTTATACTAAACTCTATTAAAAAAACCTTTAATAAAAAGATTTTTTTCGGATTTTTAATGGATGCAGCCATGATAATTAGGTATTTTTTCTGATTTATGCACGATTCGTCAGCTACTATAAAATTTTTTCTTCTTTTAAAGATTTTTTTTCAAGTTTTCTCGCATATTCTTTGAGTATTTGTCTAAAATATGAGTTCTTATTGTGGTCTCAGATGGCAGTTTGAATCTAATTTGATCGAAAAAATATATTAAATCAGGATTTCTAAGTTTCTTCAATAGTATATCACATGAGGTAAGTGCTCGAGTGTTATTATCAAAAAAAGAACTTTTTGGGCTCTTAAGGAATGTTTGTGAATCATTTTTAAAATTTTTAACTCGTTTTTTTGTTCCATCTATGTGTTTTTAAGATTTTATATGGCTATCTACAACAGATTTTTGATCAGGATTTACCTCTACAGTGCATATATTACAATAAATATTGCAATTTACAGATAGTGTGAATTCGTTCCTACGATGGTAAATATATTGTGGGCTTTTTTCCGTTCTTTTTGATAATTTTTAATTGTTTTCGTGGTTTAATGATTAAATGATTTTGAATAATTTTGCATAATTTATTATGCAAAAAAAAATTTTCATGTAAAATTATGCAATTTTTAAATTTTGGTCCCCTAGTCATAAATTAAAAATAATATTTATCTTGGATTCTAATTAAGTTTACTATTTTTAAGTTAAATATATATAGAAAAAATGACACTTTTCCAATTTTCTAGTAATCTACTTCTTTTATAATGCTCATAAATTTTATATGGGAAAATTTGAAAAATATCACATTTCTTATCGTTTATTTGAAATATAGCACACATTTTTAAAAAACCCGAAATATACCACACATTTTTCAAGAAACCTGAAATATAGCACACACTTTTTGAAAAACTAAAATACATCACACATTTTCTCAATCATCCAAAACAACAATTTTGTTCAACAATACAATATATTACTATTTTCTAAATAACATAGCTTTTAGTAATAATATAAAATACATATATAATATGTAAAATTAACTATTTATTACAAATTGTTATTCTATTTGAGATCTAATTATCAATTAGAATAATGCGGTATAATCAGAATAAGCAAATTGTCGATCATAGACTCAATAAATAATGCAATAAGTTGTTTTAAATAAATAATATAAATGGAAAATTATCTTTATTAATTCTCGAAATGAGCAGTTATTCTTCGTATTATTCGTATTCTTGGTCTATCTCTTGTTTTTCTAATTACAGAAGCTACAACATCTGACCTAGTAAGGTTTAGTAAAGATAATGGCAGAATATTCCTTTTAAATTGGCTATAATAAGTTTCACTCAAGTAAGCCTGTGATACAAAGCTATTAGGATCTGTATTGCTTTTTCTAAGAACCGCACAGAGATGCTTGTATGGTATTCCCTTCTTTACATTCACAGGTCTTACTATAAGTATTTATGGTATATCTCTGGTCAACCAAATATATGTTATCAGATAAAGCTGTAACACTTAATACACGTCCCTGTACAATTTTCTTGTTGAGATCCCTGAGACATGCATCTACGATTGGTGATGTAAACCTTTTTTGCCTTCTTTCATTGTAAATGCACATCGCATAATTATTTATAGATATTATTAATGTCGTGATATCTCTGTGTATACACCTCTAAAAGCATAGTTGGCTGATTCTACTGGGTTAGTAGTAGTTTCCCCATATCTTGCTATTGGGAACATTAAATCGCCCATGTTCAACTTCTATATCGATTAGTTTCTGATGAAAAAATAGATTATGAGTTTGAAGCCTACTCATCTGGTCATAGAATACTTCTAGTGAATAGGTATTTACGCATCTCTAATAGAATCCCATTGCAATATTATCCCTGAAGTTTTTTTTGAGATTTTTAGCTATATGCCTTGTACAGAAGGCATTAGAGCATAACGGTAAAACTCTGTTAGTGGCATTTATAATGCCTTTTTCTTAATCAGAGAATAGAATTGTATTTATTTCATTGATCAGTAAATTCGAGTTTAACATACTTATAAACCAATTCCAACTTTCAGAATTCTCACTTTCTACTAAGGATATAGCTATCAGTACAAGCTGATTACAGCTAACTAGAGAAACTGCTACTAAAAGAGTACCTTTATTAGGTCCTGCTATGAAAGTACTATCAGCATATAATAGCTTTCTAAATCTATAAAAAAAATTCCTTTGAAGCATTCCACATCATGAAAACATTTTCAAAAGCTCCGTTCTCTGCACACTTATATTCAGAAAAATTCCCATTTTCTCTGATCTTATTGACTATTGAAGGTATGTATCAATTTAAATCTTCCAATATCATACCACGTGCCTTCTTCTTAGATTTAATTGCAGACTAGACTGTATTGTAAGGGACCTGGCACTGATAATCTGTCCTGATAATGGTTAGCAGAGCTTTTTAACTTATTTCTTCGATATTAAGACCAGTGATTACTTTATTTATTGTGCCTGGCTACCTTTGGTTTCCAATTGCTAGTAGACATGAATTAAAAGGATGCATATCACTATACACCTATAGCGATCCGTGAAATATCTTGCTAAAACCTTGAATTCACAGTTTAAGTTCCTGCATTTATAAGTTATGCAAGTTTTATTTCTTTTCTTCGTTATAAACCAAATCCCCTTTTCAAGCGCTGAAATAGAAAATGATTCATTAAACTCTGTTATACTTAGAAACTCTGTTCCTATTAAAAATTCTGCAGACGCTCAATTCGTTAAACGTTGGGATATTAGATTCTATGTGCTTATTAAAAATATGTGCTATATTTCAGTTTTTCAGAAAATGTGTGCTATATTTTTGGTTTTTTAAAAATGGGTGCTATATTTCAGATTTTTTGAAAAAATTTGTGCTATATTTTAAATAAACGATAAAAAATGTGCTATATTTCGGAATGCTTCATTTTATTTATGTTCATATTTGCCTTATAAAATATTATTTATTTAATTTCTTTATAAGCATGGTAAAGTTAATCAAATGTATATAGTAATCGTAATGATTTTGTAAAAAACAAATAAATTTCTAACTTTAATCTATAGTCACATTAACTGAATTAATAAATAATTTTTTCGGATTGGTATATTGTTTATTGCTATGATTTTACTAACTAAATTACAAATGATATTGGTTTTTGTTAATGAATTCACTAAAAATATTTGAAAAGTAGGATTTAATAATTCTATACTTAATTTTTTCCAATTTAATGAACAAAATACGTTTAATTCAGCGATGTTAGCAGTTTTTTTATAATTGATCGTTGCTACTCTTACTTTCATTATTAAAGCTTAATTCTTGTTTGCTTCTTTTTTCAATTTCACCTAAAAACCTAATCCAGAATTAATTCAACAATTTTATTGTGTATGCAATAAAAGGATTCTTTACAAGCAAATTTAAAGAAAAATAAATATACCTTCTGAGCTTATAAAATTAAACTTAAAAATTATAATACCTAGATGAAAGTGAATATGGGCCTAAGAAATATGAATTATTGCATAAATAAATGTAAAAATAGTTGATTTTAAAATGCAGTTTTTATTTAAATTTGTTATATATAGTTTTTAATGAATATAAATTTTAAAATTATTTTTAATTTAACGGAATCAGTTTTATAATAGAACTAAATTTTATTATTAGTTGCATCAAATGTTTCTTTTATAAGTTTAAAATATCTTTTATCTAATGACTTGCGATTCAAAAAGTTATTTATAATATTATGTTACCAAGCTGATCAAAAACAAAAATTATATCACTTTAGACTTTTTTAAAAGAAATATTTTTCCTAAATAAAAAAAATAATGAAATCTTTTATTTTTTAGTATCAACTAAATATGAAAATGATATTTTATTAAGGTAAATTAGATTTTTTTTTGATAGTAAAAGAGCTTGTAAATATGGGTAATAAATTTATTAAAAAATGACTTATTAGAACATCTGAGAAATAAATAAATAGCTAGAAATGTAAAAATTGAAAAAATTCATTTAACAAAAATTTTTTATTTTGAACTGATATTAATTTTTATATTTTATTTCTTCTTTAAACGGGACAAAATTACATTTAATTTACATAAATATAAAAAAAATCAATCATTAATTATATTACTACATAAGTATCTCAAAATATAAATTTATATATTCCCGTATTAAAGAACGATGGTTATCATTTAATATTTAAAAAAAATATTAAATACTGACTCAATTGAATAATTTTCAGTTTTTCAAACGGAATACTTAAAATATCTCCATTTATTAAAAATAAATTATCAATTATTCTTAAGAATAAAGAAATAGATAATAAATTTTGTTTAGTTGCTTCATTTTTTAGCTGAATATTTTTTCAAATTTAGTAATCTAAGGGTTTTTATCCTTTTATTTTTATAATCCACGTATTATATGCATCTTTATCAAATTATGTAATTATTTCCAATATAAAAATAATCATCGCCTTATATTATTGAGACCATATCAAATTATATTTATAAGTTTCTTTAGAATGTCATGAATATTTGATAAAAAAAATTATTAACGCTATGTATTGTGGAAATATTTCAGATTGTTTAGCTGAACTTCCGCACATATAAATTTTAATAAAGTTCCTATGTAATTCAGATTATTTTTCCCTTTAAGTAAATAAATAAAATCCTTATAAGGAACTTGCGTTTGTAAAAATCGCTATATAAAGTTTTAAATTATTATGCTTCCATAGATTTATATCAAAGCAATAATTTACATCAATTAGTTAGTCAAGAAATTTCTGTTGAAGTTCTTTATTAAATTTAATTTTCTTTTATATTATTTTTGGACTCTATAACATTGCTTTTAATAAAGTAACTATCTTAAAACCACCTATATTCAAAGCAATAAATTCTTGTATTTATTCAGATAAATACCTTTTCACATACATAAGATATTATTTCTTTCTATATTTAATCAATTATGATGTAAAATTATAAAACAAATTAATTATCAAATTAATTCAAATCGAATCAATTCAAACTAATTTTTGTACTATGAACCGTAAGTTCCAATAAATTTTATTTAAAAAAAAATTTTTTTCTTTGAAGTTTATGATTTACTTCTTGTCACAAAAATTTGTTTAAATTAATTTTGTGAATACAAAATTAATTTTTTAAATTGGGATATGCACATAAATATCTATAGATTTCAGATGCTGTATTAAAGTTATCAATAATTAATATCTTTTAGATTTTAATATATATGTTTACTTTTTCATTTAAATAAATTAACTTTTATATTAGGATCACTTTTAATTCAAAAATATTTTGTTTGAAGCTTTAAATTATAAAATTATTTTCTAGTTAATTTTATTTTAATAAATTTTTTTAATTAATATCGATTTGATTCTTATAATTTTAAAGAAAGCTATTTTCACATATCAGATCTAATTCAAGTGTCAAATAGTTTTTTTTAAATTATTTATAAAAATAGCTATAAATTTGACATTTATTTTTCGTAGGAACTTTTTTCCCAATCAAAATGTTCAATTAAATTTAATAATTAATACAATTATATATTATTTTCTCATTATAATTCATTAAATGTTATCTATATATATAATATTTTTAAAACTAATTTGCTATTCTTTAAATTTTTATAAATTATATTTTTAAAAATAAAATTGTGTGATAATTTTAAATATCCAATAAATTTAGATACTGAAATAGTCTTAAATATTTCACAAAAATTAAAAATTTTTGTCAACTCTCTAAATTTGAATACAAGCATATATTCTTTACAAAATGGCTACATTTAATTATAAAGATATTTATTTGAACCATGATAAAATATTTAAAATAAGTTTTGCGTCCATTGAAATATTTAATATAAACCTTTTATTAATAGAAATTTAGTATCCATAAATATTTTTTTTTAATTTTAACTTGCTGTTAAGGAAACAATTAATTTTATTAAATATGAAATAAAATTCTGGATCAACAAGTAAATTATTATCCCGGCTTGGTCAACATGAATTTTCACCCTAAAAAAATAAAATTTAAAACTTAATTAAATCAAACATTTCTTGAAAATTTCCATGAAAAATATTATTATAAAACATGAATTCATCTAAAAAACAAGGTATAGAAGTTTTATATAAACGATTCAACTGTTTTATTAGCAATTTTATATTATTTAACGATGATTCAATTGTTTGTGTATTTGCGTTTAATAGAGGATCAAAATAATTCTGAGAATGATTTATCGTAAAATGCTCAACAAAAATTTACCTAAATCGCCATATGCTCTCATACTTTCACTAAAAATAATAGAGCTCGGATGTCAAACTTGCTAAACAGTTAGAATTAAAGTATTCCGAGATCGATCATTGACAACATTTAAGTCAATCTTGGCTGGAGAATAAGCAGTTATTACAGTTCTAAATACCCAAATTTCGTTATCATGCTAACGATTAACATGCTTTTTTGGCTTGTGTCTGAATAAACTTTAATCAATTTCCCAAAGTACACCGTTTCTACCAAGTTATACAGGATTATGAATAAAATAATTTCTGCACAATTAAGGAAGTTTGAAAACAGCACCCTTCATGGGATATTATGCAAACAAGAAACTTCTGTCAAGACAAGTCTCATTTATTTTTTGTTGTGCCATTTCACCAATATTTTGTTCAAATCATTAAGTTGAATGTTAAAATCTTAAAAAAAATGTTTTTACACATTGAAATGTATTTTTTATATTTTATACAGTGTAAGTTCATGCATCTCCATGCAAAAACATCTAAATTTCTTGCATATTAAACTTTGTTAAACTAAAAAACCAGCTTGATCATGATTTCATGTTTGGAATTATTCCTTTACGTTTCCAAAAATGATAAAAAAATCTTGAATTGGAGACATTGCAAAAAAATTTTGCTGTTAATGCAAATTTCTTATTAATGGGAATATATTTTATTGAAAAGTGTTTAAATTTTAATCTACCATTGAGTTGTCTAAAGACAAGTAAGTTTTTATTATTTATGTAAAAAATCACATTTTTAATAAATTTAAATTTTTATACACCAAAAATTAATAATAAAAAACCGGATCATGTAAAAAATATATAAATATAAAACCCTTATGTATACGTATTACGAAGAAACATAATGAAATTTGCTAGCAGGAAGTACTGAAAGTAATATTGATTTTCTTAGAAGGACAGCAGTTACTTTCCTCAAGAATGGAGTGTCTTAATTGCAATCAAGACATGAATCTCAAAAAAGAAGGCCGAAACTCAGATGGGCAAATTTTTAAATGTGAGAAAACATCTTGTTCTAAATACAGAAAAAGAATTTCAATTCGAAGAGAAAGTTTTTTAAACTCTTCAAAAATTGAGTTGAAAACTTTTTTAGAAGTTCTTTATAGATATTCTAAAGAAGAGCCAAATAATCAAACTCAACAAGATTTATCTGCCAGTAGACCAACCCTAATAGCGATCCACCAAAAAATAAGAAAAATCATTAAATAATTTTTGTTGGCAAATTCTATAAGGTTTGGTGGTGAAAGCGTAGTGTGTCAAATAAATGAAAGTCTATTTTTACACAAACCTAAAAATCACCTAGTAAGATCGTTCAATTTACAAGTTTGGGTTTAAGGAATAGTGGACACTAGTTTTATTCAAACTAAAGGCTTCATGACAATTGTGGATAATCGGGATGAAGCGACACTGCTTCCAAATATCAGAATGGTTTGTTTACCTGGGACTACTATTATTTCTGATGAGTGGCAAGCTTATTCTCAAGTCTCCAGGAATTTCAAGCATTCAACTGTAAACCACTTGCTTCATTTTGTTAATCCTGAAAATGGCGTTCATACGCAGAACATGGAATCATGGTGAAAAAAACAGGAAGTTGAGAATAAAACGCATTAAAGACATTAGAAAAAGTGATTTAAAATTCTATCTTTATGAATTTTTATGGCGCGAAAACAAAAGAGGAGACGTTTTTGAGAATTTTTGTTCATTATTAAAAGATAAGGTATATGCGTAAAATTTTGTGTTTTTGGAAAAAATTGAAGTATTTGATTTTTTTTTAAATCTTAAAAGAATAGGTTTTTTAATAAATTTTTTTATTCTAATTTTTAATAAATTTTTTAATCATTAAATTTATTTTCTCTTAGTGTTAATACTAAGTCATTCATTCTTTCTCTTCTAGGAATCTTATATTCACATAAAAATGGAACTAATAAATGTGATCTTTGTTCCAGACTCATTCTTTTTATTTTGGATAAGAAATATTTGGACCTTGCCCACAATCCTTCGATATTCTGTGTATGTACTGATGAGTCGTTTGGGTAAACGAAATTAATACTGTGATTAATAATTAAATGATCTAAATTATTATAAAAATCCCCAATTGCCCTACCATAGGCTCTCCAACCATCTGTAACAACTAAGGTTCCTGGTTGAATATGCATTTCCAAGACCCAAACTATTGTCCTAGCATTCCTATTTGGAACAGGAATCAGGAAGCATTTTCTGGTGCCTCTTTCTATTCCACCAATGTACCATTGTTAGTTTAACACTCTCCCCTATTATATTTCCTTTTGAAAAAGACAGATATATCAACCTAAACAATTCTCCTTTCCCCGTTTTCATCAATCCCACCAATCTGTATATTTTCTGTTCTCACATCATCGAAAATAACATCTCTTAAAAAATCAAAAAGAGAACCCAATTTTTTCCTGTTTATATTAAATTCTTCAGAAATGTCTTAAATTTCTTCGTTTTTTAAATATTTCAGTAAAAAAATCAGAATTTGATTAATTTAATATTACTCCCGCAAAGAAGGAGTTGTTAACAACAGACAAAGATTTTCTGCAGGGAAGAATACACATCCATACAAAAGGCGATTTTTTAACTTTTTTAATCACAAGAGACATTTGAGAAAAGCAATGAATACAAACCATGCTATTTTTGACAAGCTTAAACCTGACTAATAATTCAATCGTACTCTCTGGTGAGGTACAATTCCTTATGATAAAATCTTCACTAAAACTAAAAGACATTATATCCTTTTCGGTATATAAAAGGCCTTATTCTACAATCTTAGTTCTTCTTAATCTAAACATGGTTTTTTAAAAATAATTATCAAAAAATAAACTTTTATATTTTAAAAATATTTTAATTATCAAAAACATCAATTTTATCCAAAAACACCAAATTTTTCCAAAAACATCAAATTTTTTCAAAAACACCAAATTTTAAGCATGTATAAAAGATTATTTATAGTTTTTTTTATTTTTTGCTTTTAATTTTTGTGTGTTTTATTTACATGATCATCTTTTGTGCTGTTTTTTTTACATGATCATATTTTGTGCCGTTTTTTACATGGTCATATTTTGTGCCGTTTTTTTACATGATCATCTCTTGTGCCGTTTTT
>CAKKLC010002975.1:16876-40289 GCA_918559645.1 Ceratonova shasta | reverse complement strand
CTTCGAAATCGAATATTATATTTAGTGGTTGTTTTCCCGTGTGCATATTGCGTAAGATAGTGAAAAAGCCAATATAAGATACCAAGTTCTTTTTCTTCATTAGACAAAAAACCAGTGGGCAATACTTCATTCTAATGAGAGCTTGAATTGTAATTAACTCCGAAAAACCAGCCGGACATACCTTGAAAGTCCGATCAATTATCCAAGTATCACTATTAAATAAATGTATAATATCACTATTAGTAGAAAAAATTAGGAATCTATTGTCATCGTCCATTCCAGTATCATGCAGGAGAAAATTTAAGTTATTTAACGTTTTTGTAAGCTCATTGGGAATATCATATTCTTGAGAATATGTATAATTATTTGATTTTCTCACTTTTGCAACAACCTCCTGCAGATATTTAACACTATAAGTTCCGCTATCTAGCTCCTTTTCTGGTAAAAGCTGCAGTACTATATCCCGTGACGTTTCCCTTGTTTCCAAACTAAGGGCAGTAATAGCCTCAATCAGTCTCTTTTTATTGGGGAGATTTTTGTTTTTTTGATGGATGTGTTCTTTTTGCAAGACCAGATTGAAATCTATGTCAGTACGAAGACCACCGAGACATCCTCTCTTATTGCAACGCCAAACCGAAATACCTCCACTCTCCTCCTTAAAGTTATACGCATAACAATACATTTCGATCTTTTTGTTCTTCCTTGTGCTTTCAGTTAAAAATTGTTTTAGATTAATTTTCTTATCCATATGGGATTTATTATTGAAATTTATATTTTTTTGGCGGGGTGAAAAAACAGCAATTTTAAACCTCCGGTGAAAAAAAATTCTTACGGTTTCCACAAGCTTGTAGAAATCGAAATCATTCAAAGCATCTAAAGAAACATTCATTATTTAATGGGGTTTAAAAAAAATAACGATTTAATAAAAATTGTGTGTAAGAAGAATTTTTTAAAATTATTTTAATTATATATATATTATTTATTTATTAAATTAAATTTAATTTAATTAATTTTAATTAAATTAAATTAAATTTTTTTTTTATTTAATTTTAATAAATATTATTTTAAAAAATATGGAGGGTTAACGTAGATGTGCCCCAAATCTATTATAATTAACCAAGTTCTAAATAATGTTGCAAAATTCATAATAATATACTTATTCTATAAATAGAATTAAATTTAAAAAAACTTAAAATAAATTAAAAACGAATTAGAGTCAAAAAATTTATTTTTATTTTAGTAGGAATTTAACTTTTATTCAAAATAAGTCTTAATTATTATAAAAAGTATATAGTAAAAATCGCTATTTCTAAAATTTTCTAATAAAACAATAATATTTTTGGCAATTAGATAAAATATAAAAAAATAGATATTTAAGTTAAACTATTCATTCAATTTCAAAAGTATAATTCTTATTAATTGGAAACAAAACTTATATAGTTACTAAAAATTGGGAGATTTCTAATTAGTGCATCAACAATAAAATTTTCAGGATTATTTTAATTTTGATTGATTTACAAAAGTTTATAAGTATTTCAATAATTAAGTTATAATAAATTAAAATATTATTTTTTCAGTTTCACTTCTGTGTATAAACATAATATAAAGATATTATAATACTTTTAAGTAAATCTGATGTCAAATTAAATAATATTTTAACTTAATAAAATGCCATAAACAGTATATATTTAACTTTTCAACATATTCTACATTATGGTTTGAAAATCTTATAATTTTCTGTAATACAAAAAAAAATTATAAAAAATATCAATGAATTAAAATATTAAATTAGTTATCATTATTTTATAAAGTAACTTTCAACTAATTCGTATTTTTTAAATGTAAGAATATGATAAGGTGATATTTTTATTTCATAAAACTAATCAAGAATATCATTACTATTTTAAAAGAAAATTAATCAAAGAACGCAATATTAAATTTAAGAAAGAAGTTTTTAATATTAATAATATTTTAGACATTATTATAATTGATGTTTATAAATATTAATTATATCAAATGTTATTCCCATGTAGCAGATTTAATCAATATGTATCAAATATTTGATACATTAATATAATCAAATATTGTTATTTTATTACATTATGGTGGTTTTTATATAAAATTTTGTTCAAAAAAGGGTAAAAAAATCAATTGAAACTAATAAATAAATTTTTTTTTATATAATTAGTATACATATATAGTATCTTAAGTTATTTTATTTGTAAATTAAAAGTAAAATTATTATCAATCTAATCATTTTAAATCTTTAATTATTTCTATTCAGTTTATTTATAGAAATGATCCTATCATCATTAAAATCATATCAGAACATTTAATTTTTATTCTAATCCATTAAACGAAGAACTAACATTAGTTAATTAAACTAAATTGATAAAATTAAAAATTAATATAGGAAAATTATATATTATATTTTATTAATTCATAATTTTCACTAAGTTTTTAACGTGGTATATATTAATTAGTTTTTTTATATCAGAACTTTGTGAACCAGGGTACTCTATATTTATATATATTCCTGGTAAGAAAACAATAAATAAGATATTTTTTAAATTAATTCATTTTTTCAAATTTTAATGGATGAAAAATTTATATTGTTGTGTAATCAAGACTAAAGAGCTGTTAGAAAACTAACAAAAATTTTTTAAAATTAACCAAGAAAAAAATTGTTAGAAAAAAAAATTTAAAACATATTTGAAATTTAATTTAATAAGAATACAAGTTTTACTATAAATTTCATCACGCTTATTTAAAAAATTACTTAAAAAAGTCATATATATGCGCTTTAATTAGAAAAACAAAATTAAATCTAACATAAGAATCAAGAGTAAAATTGTGAGTTGGTTATAAAATTTTTTGATTGAGTAAACTTTATCGAGCATACTGATTTTCTTCTATATATAGATTTTAAAAATATTTGGAATAAACATACCAGATTTTGTATTAATTTTATCAATAAAGTAAGTAAAAAGTAAATAATTAATATTTTCAAATTTACAATAGAAAAAATTTAGTTGATGTTGAGCTATGGTTTGTTATGTTACAATTAATTTCGAAAATACTCAAAATTTTAAATGAATTGTATATTAGAAAACGTTTTATATATATTTGGAGAATTACAATCATCTATTTTATAAACAAAATATAAAATGCCAAGGCATATTAGATGGCTCTTGAAAAAGAATAATATTTTTAATCATGGTTATGAGATAATATTTTAATTTTTATTAATAGTTTTATTCATAATTAATTTAAAAAAAACATAATAATCATTTATGAGTTTCCATAATTGGATCACCCTTTTATAATTTAAATTTTTGAATAATTCTTCATTTAATTAAATAATAATTAGATAAAAAAAACTATCATATATGTTAAATGACTATTAGTACTATGTTTGGCATAAAAATATTCTAAAGACTTACGTAAAATTTATTAAATTATTATTGTAATTAATTTTATTTATTTGTAATGATTAAAGTACAACTATTTAAAATTTTTAATCACATTTTGTATTATTAAACACGTAAATTAAATAAAATCTGTTTATTTTCCCATAAAAATTTATTTTTATTTTCCTAAAATATTTTGAAACAGAGTTTATACATATTTCTAACATGATAATATTTAAAGGCTTTGATTAGAAAAATACTTATTTTAAAGTTGGAAAAAAATAAAAAATTATTTTTAATTTAGGTATTTCCTAATTAAATTACATAATTGGTCAATTGTTATTATTTTTATTTTAGACCATGTATCTCAATAAATTTTAATATAGTTAAGTAGGATAAAAACATAGATATATAGTTAAAATTGTCAATAAAAAGGTATCATTTTAAATTTTGAAATCATTAAAAAAATAATTTTAATATAATGAATTAATCAATCATCTTAGTTTAAATTTTTCTGTAACGTTAAAAGAGAAAAATTAATATTAAATTAGGATTTTTCTAGTTAAATTTGATAAAATTACTACGTAATGCACTTGTGGTTTTAATTTTAAATCATCATTTTCTAGACAGATCTTAAATTTAGAGAAATGTTTTGATTTAGAAATACTAAATTTTTATAATTTTGTTAATTATAATGAAGTTAATAATTTTTTAATTTCTTATGTTCAAGGTTTTAAGACCGAATAAAAAATGTTTAAAAATTTTGTGATTGCCAATTTTTCGGCGTTTTTAAACTTACTCAACCTTTTTAATAAAAGTAATTAAAACACATAATGAGACAGAAAAAGAATAAAATAACAGCAGAATAGAATTTACCGACTCCAGATGATATTATAAACATCCAAATCAATAAAGTTCTTCTTTTTAATCAATTTTAAAACTATGTATTACAAAATGAATGGCTTAAAAAGTTACGGCTTATTAAAAATCAAAGTAATTATGACATTTGCGTAAAATGTTAACCAATTTCTCTTGTGTGTAGACTTTCTTATTTAGATAGATATTATTGGGCATGAGAACGATCTTGCAGACATTTGGTATCGATTCGCACTGTAATTTTTTTTTAAGAATAGCCATCGTAATTTGAAAGTAATATTAAGAATACTTTACAAATAAATGCTATGAATTACATTTGTGGATATTGCTTATGAATCGAATATTCATTTTAACTCTGTTGATGAATGCTCAATTTTTCACGTGAGGTCATACGCGAATATTTGGCCGATAATAGTGATAGAATAGGAGGTTATAATGAATACAGGTCTTGTAAAATTATTTGAAATAGACGAAAGTTTATTCTTAAAAAGGAAATATAACCGCGGGAGAATTAGGAATGGTCAGTAGTTTATTAGGGTATTCGAGAGAGGATGAAGAAAGGAATTTATGATTCCAGTTGTTGACAGAAATGCGGGCACGATATTAAGAGTTATTCAAGATAATGTTCTACCAGGAACTGAAATTATTACGGATCATTTCGAGCATATGAAAGATCAATATTAAGAATAGGTGATATTAAGCATAACAGTATCTATAAATTTCAAAAATTTGTGGATTAAAATAATAGCGAAATACATTCAAAAAATGTTGAGGGATCATGGTCGCGTTCGAAGAATTTTTTGAGAAAAAAAAATAGCCTTGAAATAAGAAGAACACTGAATATCTAAAAAAATTTTATGAGAAAATTAGTTAGAAAAAAGAAATTGATTTAACAAACTTCTTGATTTATTAAGAATGAATAAATTAATGAATTTATTTATTTATTAAAAAATAAATAAATAAATTATTGATTGTTTTTTTTTTTATAATTTTTTTTAAAACCATTGATTAAGTTTCAAACAACGAAAAACTTGCAGTAACCAAAAATTATCTAGAGTATGAATATAAAAAATTGAAATTTATGTTCAATTTACTGTAAAAAGGAATAAAATAAAATAAATTAGTTTCAATCGTATAAATTATTACTTCAATAACACGACAGCTTTATTTTTCTCTAATTTTGATTTAAATATTATAAATTCAATATATGCATGTGAGGTATACATGGTTTTTGGCATTAACAATTGTTTTTGGAAAAAAAGGTAAAAAAAATAAAAAAATCCAGATTTTTTTTAAAGTGATAACAGGTTAAAAAACTGTTTTGTTCTTTTTGAATATTTATTCCTTTAGAAATTAAATGGGATATACTGAATATTGTGCCTTGGACATTCCTTTACATTTTCCCAGCATGTTTTTATTGAATATCCTCAAAGACCTTAAATTGCTTGGGTATCGCCAATCAGATAATCCGGGTTTACAAAATTGATTGAATGGTTAACATTAAAAAGAACAAAGTCTTCACACACCCTTAGTTCTTCAGAATTAGTATAATATTGGTCATTGATAATAGCAGTACTGCGTTTTATATAATCAAAAATGATGGTTCATATGGTTTCAGCAATTCTATTAGGTACAGGGTCAATAAATGCTATTTTGTCTTGCTTTTGTATAACACCAAATTACCACTTACTGTAAGTCATACTAGTACGGTTATACTTCCGTTTAAAAAATAGACGTCTATCTATTTCAACTATTCTACTCGTTGCATATATCACCAACCCTCCGTGATTGCTGCTTATAACTAAATAATAATCACAAAAAGCTTCTTTTATGATATCGGCAAACTCAGAGACGGTTTTTCTGTTCTCGTGAATTTCAAAAGTTATGTATTTGAAAGTTTTGTTTTCCATAGATTTATCCATAATAATCATGAAAATTTTATAAATTTTCATCCTTGATCTTTCAAAATAGCTATTTCTAATTAACTTACACCAAATCGACATATAGACTTAGAGCAAAAATAAAAGCTAAGTGGTGATATTTTTTTTTAAATAATTTAGTTTAGTTGCATCATTACGGATTGGACAAATCATAGAATTATTCATTAGAATACAATTAGCCAAAAATATATTTCTTCAATTATTTTTTTCAAAATATTCTATCAAAGAACATCTTTGAGAGTATAATTTGCCATAAATTTACCTCTCTGTAAATATTTTCCGACATCGTAATTTCTTTTGTTGATATATGCACTATTTAATGGGAGTCTTTAAAAATATTCAAAAACGATATTTAACTTTTATTAATCATTAATTATAAATTATTCACTATAATAAATATACAACTTTAAAATATAATAAAAAAACTATTATCTACTTTCGTATTGAATTTTTAAAGTTAACATCTTCAAAACAGCATATTTAGCTTTAAAATAAAAAATACAACAAATTATTTTAAGATCTTAATGTAAAATTATAGGAAAAAGTCATCAATTATAATATTTGTAATTAATCTATTCAATTTGTTTGTTTTTGTTTGTTTTATTTTATGATAATTTTGTAAATGATTATCACACAGAATTTTTTTTGAACTAAAAACACATATTAGGAATTTTTAAACAAAAATAAAATATATCTAGTATAACTATTAAATGTATTTGTATAATTTTTAAAATTAGATAACAGTATTGTACATATTTAAGATGATGGTTACTCATTTGTTAATTTGCCTATATTTTGAAAATAATCATATAAAACATTAAAATTTGCTTATATAATAATCTGAAATGATAGATTCATTTAATTACCTTATTACCTTAGTAAAGTTAAAATATATTTTCCTTGAAAAATTTTATCATTAATAATAAAAACTTAAATTAAAATTAGATTTATTGATATTTTTGATGCTTTTTTTTTATGTGATGAATATATAATTTATTACTAAATTTCAAGTTAAAATTAATTTTTATTTCAAAATCTAAGACCTTAATATAATTTATTAATTCTAAATATATTGTTAAAAATAAAATATTGTTTTATTAGTATAACTAAAGCTATTATAAGAAATGCCTGAATATTGTAACTTGAAAGTAATTCAATAACAATTTTTTAAAAATCTAAAGGAAAGTCTTATTTTAATTAAATATATATACATACATTAATTTTTTTATGTTAATATCAAACAACTACTATTTGACTTTTGAGTATTATATATTAAAAGTTGATATCCTCAAATTTAATGATTAAAAACAACGAAAAATTTGTATTGCTTATATAATTATAAATTAGAAAATAATTTCCTTTAAAAGACCATTTAAAAATATTATAGATTAGCTTTCGTTTTAATATGAATATGTAAAAATCTGAGTTTTTCAATAATCTTAATTAATTATAAATATTAAAAAAATCAATATTTGCAGAATATATTATATTTAAAAAAATAAAAAAATAATTTTTCTGATTAAAAAAAATATAAATTTAATAGTAAAATCAAAAAAATATTTTAATAACCATATTTTCATATATAACTTCTTATATTGTTTATTACATTTTGTTATTAGATTTTAAATATTCATGTCTAAATAAAAAACCTATTATGCTCTAAATATTTAAACTAATAATAAATAATTTTATAAAATGATATTAAATTTTCGACTAATATAAATTAACATTAATAATCACAAATAGTACTTTAAATGATATAAACTTTTTATTTTTGAAAGATTGTTAGGTTCTTTAATTTTTTTAGTCAGTTTTATTAATATCAAGTATAAAGCTCATTATGTTGTTATTTAAATAATAGTTTTGAAAATTTGATTCATTTCTTTAATACTTTTTATATATTGTGGCAAGTTTTTAAAGAAACAAATATGAATAATTAATTGAATCTAAAAGTAAAATTTTTTTTAATTCTTTTTAATAAATTAAAGATTATTTCTAAATATAAATTCTTAATTAATTTTTGTAATTAAAATAATTTGATAAGTTATTTAATATAAAAAATTTTTGAATTTTATTTAATTATATGAATTAATTTAGAATTAATTTCACTCGAATTATAAATAATAAATATTTTTTAATAGATAGCATCATATTATTCGTTCCTTTAAAACTAAACAACTTCAAAATTTCATTTAACATTTGAAGTATATATATATAAGCTTTGATTTTAAATTTAAAAGAAAGATGACTTCGGTTTATTGGAATCATAATTTAAAAAGAATAAGAAACTTAAAAAATGTAACCTTTTGAAAACAAAAATATTTATAGCTGATTTCTAAAATAAATGTTGTATCTATAATTTCGGATATGATTTATAACTAATATTTAAAAAATTTAATAAATTGTTTATAATTACATCCATATCCATATAATCAAAATTTTCTAAAAATAAATTATTTTTATATTACCTATTTTTCTGTCATACTCATAAGATCGTAAAATTTTTTATATAAAGGATAAGTTTGATACATTTAACACAGATTTATAAAATTTCATTTTATTAATACATTATTCGAGTTTTATTTTTCTTTTCAAAAAGGATTTTTATTCATTAAAAATCTTATAACTATTTCACAAATTAATAAATTTTAAGTTTTTTATGTTATAAATCTATCATGTATAAATATTTAATTTATTAACAAATTATTTATATTTTTATTTATTTTATAAAGAAAATAATAATGATTTCTACCAATTTTAATATAATTACAGTTTAGTAAAAAAAATATAATTAGAAATAGCATAAAATAAACATAATTAGATTTTGAAGAATCAATGTTATTTTAACAAAAATGCAAATTTTTTGAAGGTTACTTTGTTAAAAGTAATAATTAAACTATTTAGACCGTTTATCTCAACTTTTAGTTTTAATACATAGCATACATTATTAGGAATTTGTCCAAAAACAATATAATTTGAAAATACTCAAAAAATCGTAATTTCCACGCTCCTCTATTAAATTTAAAAACAGACCAGTTTTCTCTCAATTGGTATAATTATTTTAGCCCATTAAAAAATTGTATATATATGTATACGAAATTATTTAATAAACCCTGTAGATTCAGAATAATAGTTTAATTCATAATAGATGATACAATTTACAAAAAAATGATAATCAATAATTCGTTTAAATTTATCACTTTTCATATTTGTATGTGTAATTTGTTTAACTTTTACTTTACAAAAAAAGTTAAAAAAATTAAAATCGAAGTAATTTTGTAAAATATTTATATATTTTAAAAGATAAAAAATGTTGTTTCATCTTAAGAAGTGTCGACATTGAGTTTATATTTAGCATATAAACATTCCTTAAATTTATTATAAATAAAAATATAATTTATTTCACTTTTAAAATAAACCATATACTATCAATTATTTTAATTTTGAAATAAAAATATGAAAATAATATAAATTTAAAAAATACATTATTTAGACTAAATAAACATAATTATTTTTAACTATCCTATAATTATTAAGAAACATAATTTAAAAATCTTTTTTATGGCAGAAATGTATTATTTATTAATTCAATATAAAAAAATATTGTTTCTACAAGTAATATAATATAGCATATCTTTATCATATTTTCTAAATTTTTAAAAACTTAACATTAACTTAATCCCATTTAACTTATTTTATTGTTTCTAATTTCAAATATTTGGTCTTAAATAATGCTTTATTCATTTTTTATACTTCAATTTTTATTTTTTAATTACTATGCATCAGTATTTCTTTAATTAAAATGACTATCACTTTTCTATGAAATTTCTTCTTTTATATTAAATTTATTTAAAAAAAGATATCTTATTGTTTTTATTATACGCTTAATAGCAATATCGTCTAATTACATAGCTTTAATGATTAATAATTTTTTTTATGTTAATAACATAATATATAAATAATTTAAATGATAGATCATCTATTCTTTTATAAATTGAAGATTTAAAAGAAAATAATTTATATTACTTATCAGATGATGATTGTTTCCTAATTTTTACGTTATACCAATAAATATTTCTTTCTTAAAAATCATAATATTATACAGGTTTTAAATTACAATAAATTCAACATATTGTTTTTATTAACCTGAAATTGACGCAATTAATGTATATTCCTTTATTAAGGACTCATAGAAAGGTGTATACAGGGTCTATTTTAATTTTTAAATAAGGTTAAATTTAAATCTAGTATGTATAATTTATTTATTTAAAAATTTCATTTCCATAATTGTACTTGATTGAAATTTTTAATAGATTATGCTCAAATTAAAAAATACTATTATTTTATATTTATTAAAGCATGCAAAAAACTAAATAAAAATTCGATCTTAAGTAAAAAAATTTCAATTTTATAAAGTAAGTTGCATAAAATATAAAATATTTTAATTTTTTAAATTATCTGTAAATGTATTTATCATATATAATATATTTGTATAATTATTATGCTTAATTCTGACTGTAATTAAACCTTCCAATTTTAATATACCTGAATGAATCCATTTAAGTATAGAAATCATATATCTTTTCTTAAATAAATTAAGTAATAAAGTGATTTTCAATATTTTTTTCTTAATTTAAGACACGTTTAATTAGTTATTATGGCCAGTTTTATAACTTAATCAATATTATGAATCATAAAAAAATAATTTTTTTTTAATTTCATAGTATAGTCGGTTTAAAACATATCTTTTTATTTTAAATTAAGGATCCTTTTCAATCAATTATTTCAATATTTCTATAAAAATGAATATAAAATACATTTTATTTTATTAATGGTATAAATAAGGGTCTTAAAGTACAACGACTTATTTTTTTATAGGAAATCGTTGAAATTTTTGTTTTAATTTAAATATCATCCGGATATAATTATCTTTATTAAGAATTCTTGCTCCATTCAAAATAATTAGATTATTATAATAATATTTCTTTTATTAATTTTATTTTATAATAAAATATATAATAACCATATTTTCTTTTTCTAATTCAGAAGATCTAAAAAATTTATTTTAATTTTCAAAGTTAATATTGTTAGGACTGTAAACTATATTACAATATTTACATATATTCATAATCATTTAATCAAAGAAAATTTATCCATAGTTTTATGTTAAACATTATTAACTGTTGGATTCGAAATCATTATTAATTTTATCAATCATTCATTAAAAGTATTTTGTTCTAAATTTAACTTTTTTAAATAAAAATAGTTAGTTCCAGGCAAAAAAAATTAATAATTAATAATTTTTATATCTAATAATGATATAATAAACTAATAATTCATAAAATCTAAATATTTTTGGAAATTATTAGTAATAGATTTTCATATTATATAAAAATTTTAAAAAAGTAGAAAGTATCAAGAAAATTATTTTAAATTTTATTATCTAATTTAGATAAGGAATCTTTCATAATTTTTTTATGTTAATTTCTACTCTATTTAAAACGAAATATAAAATTCATTTTTAAATAAAGATTAGTGAATAATTAAATATATATATAATCGACCAACGTCAATATTTTATTTAGCATGATATAGATTTTTTTGAGAATTTTTGTTTATACACTTAACAGATTTATATTTAAATTTAATCCTAAACATATTTTACGTTTAAATACCAATCAATTCTTAAATATTTTATTAATTGTAATTTATTTATTAAATAGATTCAAAGTAGTTTTCAGTTTTATTACTATAATATGACAGTTTATGCTTATTTCTATTAATATAAAAATAAAAATTTTAAAATGAGTAAGATTATCGTATAATTTAGGCGTTTATTAATCTGTAATCTAAACTAATAAATAGAGATAATTATATGTATATATTCGTGTGAATATTTTTATAATTTAGGAGAAAATAAATTTATCAGTATTAATTTTTAGATTATAATATATCAGGAAAGTGACTGTTTTACAATATTATTTTTCAAACATATAATAAACCTAAAAAAATTATTTTATCTTATATTTAGATCTACTGATAATATTATTTTCTTTCAATATTCTCTTTGCAGCCAATCTTATGTTATCGTAAATTTTTTTTCTAACTGAAATTTTTGTAGGTATCCAGTTTTTCTTATAAGGAACAAAATTTAAAATAGAATTTGATATGGCATTACCTAAATAAAATATTATTTAATACTATATAATTCACTAACTAAAATATCAAAAAATCCAAGTATATAGATTAAAGTAAAAATTATTTTAAAATAACTCATTTAACAGCTTTTTTAAATAAAATTTATTAACGCTTCATAAAATTATTAACAAAATAATATACTTATTTACAAATTTAAATTAAAAATATAATATTACTGTGCTAAAATTAATTTTACTGGTGAGATTTTTAATAATCAATATAAAAATAAAAATTAGTCTCCAAAAATTACTTTACAATATTATATAAAATCAATTATGTAAAATTATTTAAACTCGGAATAAAATTACAGAATAATCAAATTTTATGATTTATATCCTTTAATTATAAAAAAACAATAAAGCTTGGAATAAATTCTATTAACTGAATAGGTTCTATAATTATAAAAATAGAAAAAAATATAAGTTTTGAATTTTTTTTTAAACACTATCTTTTGACTAAAAACTCCTTAGAGGATCTTTAGGATGTTATAAAAAACCAATGTTTTCAATAAATCAAAAAAGAATAAATATATATGCATAAATAAACCATAAAAATTTTTTAATTAATAAAAATATTAATTTATAAAATATTTGGCTTCTTACGATTAATGAAAATAGTATTTAGAGTTATAAAAATTAATTATATTATGAACAAAAAAAAATTATTAAAGCTTATTGATATTAAATTTTTAATCATAAATTTTTAATAGTTTATTCTACATGGATCATTAAAATATTTTAATTATATTTTTGCTACCGTATTAGTAAAAGTTATAAAAATTTTTTAAAAATAAATGATAATACCATAATAGGTTATCTTTACATTTATGTAACTATTATCTCATTTTCAAATATTTTACCAAATAATATCATAATTTCTTATATTTTTGAGAATATAAATATGAGTTTAATCAAAATAAGAATAAATTCATAAAAATATGTTAAAGTTAAATTCTTTAGTTTTAAAAAATGCATCAATATAATTAAAATTATAAAATAATATTGGATATTATTAACTAATATATTAAAAATTTTAATTAAAAAAATATTTAAACAAAATATTATCAAATTTTTGATATTTCATAATTTCTTTCATGATCTTTTAAAATACAAAAATTATTTATTTTTAAAAATCTATTAAATCCGATTTTTGGATAATATTTTCTCTGAAACTAGAACTAGGGAGTTCATATTTTAATATCTAAGTTAAAAAAAATAAATATTTATATTGTCAAATATAATTTTTAAAGAATTGAAAAATCGAAATTTACAATTCATTAATAGAATAAATTATTAATTTTTAAATTGGGTAATTAAAAAAAAGTCAAAGTTATTTTACAAATATATATATATTTTTAATTTTTTACTATAAGTATAATTTCATAAAATGGAGCATAAAAAATTTTATAAATATTTTGAGTTTTCATGCATAAATAAAATTAATTATTAAATAAAATAATTTTATTATAATTAAAATTTCAAATTTCGTAAATTATTTATATCTTGTCTATTTATAATAAAATAGTATTATAAAAGAGTCTTCTTAGTCACATATTGTCAAGAAATATAAAAATATATATTTAAAATAATTTCAACACCGATTATTATTTAACCATAAAACATACTTTCCAATTCATAAATTTTATATATTATTGTTCAAAAATTTAGATTATAGAATTTTAAATTTTGTAGTAAATAAATTATTAAAATTTTTTTCATCGAATAGCTAGTTCTAATTACAATTATTTTCAGCAAAAATTACTATTCATTTCCAAAATATTATCGTGTATGTATTTTAACCAAAATATAACATAAATATTTTAATAGATAATATATAATATTTTATAAATTAAAGATAGAATAATTTAAAATGATTTAAATTTCATGTAAAGCATTTTTTGTATTGACGCTAATAATATTTAATTTACCTAATAATAAAACTATAATTGATTTATATAAATATATCACTAATCAATCTTTACCAAGTTAAAGTATGAATTTGTAATATATTATTAGAAATACATATAAATATGGTAACACCTTAATAGTTGTTCTAATTAAGTTTTTGATTATAAACTTTGGCATTATAAATTAAAGAGCTATAAAGATAATTCTTAAGCCTATTATTTAAAAATCTTTTTTACAATATTTTGTAAAATTAAACATTAGATTTAAGTTAAATTACAAGAAAATTTTATTTTTAAATGGATCTTTTTATAAGAAATATTTTTGTTTAATGAAAATATTAATACATTCAATATAATATTTTTGATTAGATTTGTAAAAACCAAATTAATTGAACTTATTTTTATTATTTTCCACTTTTTCAGAAATATTTTTAATCATGTTATTATTTATCTAAATATATTGCAACTGTAAATATTACTTTCTAGATGGTTTACAATATAAATGTTTTATGGTTTAACCAATACAAATAAAAAAGAAGTATTTTATATTCAGCTTATTTATTTCCCTTTTTTAGGAATTACACAAAAATTTTACTAACTCACTTAAAACAAAGAAGGTATCAAAGTTATTAGTAAGATAAAATGGTGATTTTTGTTAGTAATAGGAAATATACATTCAAAATTTATTTTTATAAATAATTAACAAGATTATTGCATTTTAATAAAATTTATTTTTAAGTGAGGAATATTTTCGTATCTTGAAATTTAATTTATAACTCTTTGCATACCTTAAAATCAAATTAAATGCGTATAACTTTTTATTTTTAAATTTAACCAATTGCTACAACAATAATTATTTATAAAAAATTATTTTATGAATTCTTGATTTTTAAAAATAATTTTGTTTTCTACTTATACTAAACTTTCATATTTTATTTTTAATTTTTAGATATTATTATGGGGATTTACAAAGACTTGTTAGAGAAAATTGCTTCATATATCATCTAATATTTCTATTTAATATACTTATTTAATATAATTAAATTGAGAATTATTGTTTTATAAATGAAATAAAAAATAATTTTGTTGTATAAATAATCTTGGCTGTAAACAGAAAGTTTGAAAAAAATCATGATACTTTCGAATAAATTGATTTGAAAATACAGTAGTTTAATGTTGTTTTTTATAAAAGTAGAGTATTTTATTATGATAATTATCAGATTGTTAGAATTCCTATTGTATATTTTACATTAATCAGAACATAATCAAATAATAATCATTTGCTTAATTGATTCAACATTTTATCTCAATTAATATTATTATCCAAAAATTCAAAACCATTCAATATGTTTCACATAAACAATTCATGTATTCGATAAACACCAAGATATAAACTAAACAATGGATTTATGATTAATTACAGCATCTCATTGTCTTATGGTTTAAATTAATTTCTGAAATCAAAAATTACAAAAAAAATGTCCATAATAATATAAATAATTTTCATTTTAAATTCAAAATTAAAATTTTATTTGGTCCATGAATTGTTTAGCTATTTTTTAATTTTATCACGTAACAATAATTCTTAATAACCCATTTTATGATATTTTTCCTCAATATAATATTATTTAGTTAATAATATTTTAATTAGAGCTGTATAAACAGATAAAAAGTACCTATTTTAATATTAAACATTCTAGTAAATTATTAATAATATTAAATAATGATTCAAAATAAATTTTATTTTTATTTTCACAATTTAAAATTTGTATTTTTTAGTATTTTTATAAACAAATATAATTTAATTGATCATAAAATATTAAATTTCAAAATAATATAAATAAATTTTTCTTTACTAAAATATTTTTACGATATAAAAACAAGCAAGAGATTGATATTTTAATAAATTTTTCCATACATTTTAATAACATTTTCACATTTTTCTTTATTATTTTTATTAAAAATAAACTAAAAATTAACCAAAAATAAAAAATAATTATAAAATAAAATAAAAATAAAATTTATTTTTTTATAAGCAAAAATGACAATTTTTTAAGATTTAGACTTTTTCACATTTAGACATGTTAATTATTTTTTTGAAAACATTAACTATTTCTCTAATCTTAATTTTCAAAAACTTATATTTTGTATCATATAATTCTTTTTTTAATCTTATGAAACTATAAATTCTTGATATTCTCTGATAGATAAATTATTTAAGTTTTCCTGCAACAATTAAAACAAAAAAATAAAGATATATTATTATAATCATTCTTTTACTTCAACATAAAAAATTATTTCTATCTTCAAAAATAGTTATTATATTTAATGTCAGTATTTCTACCATAAATAATCCGTTTGTTACGTTTTACAAAAAAAACATCAAACCTTAAGCTTTCATGATAATTAGTTTTAACTTTATATTTGTAAAATAAAATTGATCCAAATTTTTATAATCAATAATTTATTGTTAATATTATGCTCAATATGTAAAATATCCCTTTAAATATCTATAAAATTTGATATTAAGTCAAATAAATACATTTATAAGATATTTAAAGTGATTCTTATCATTTTAATATTAAGAATTTTTTTTTACAAATATAGTATTTTTCATTTCATCTTTAACTCTATTTTAAATAATTAATTTGATAATTTTTCATTTAAGGCAGTGGTGAAAAACGTAACAATAAAATCTAGTAAACCTTTAATAAAAATATATCTATTTATTATTGATAATAAATTAAAACTAAATATTTATTGATCTAATATTAAACATACAGTATTTTATTTTGTAGTTTTTATGTATCTTCATAAATTTTACATACCCCTCTTAATGGAGTATTTAAAAAGAAGCTATACGAGAATCGTGAATTTGACGGAACTCAATGTTTAAAATTTAATTTCTGAAAAAGCTATTGATCCATTTCAACCGATTTAGATTGTAAATTAATCTTTTTTTCTAAAAAATATATAGAAATAGATTTTTTTCCTCTGTCTTTTATTTTTGAGATTCATATTTGGGATACTTATCTCCAAGGTACCTCTCATATTCACGGATACGCTTATATCGAAAATACTTATCTTATTTTTCCTTCGTTCACAAAGTTATTTATTAAGTAAGAAATACATTTGTGAAAGCAAAGTCTTAATGTTCTGCCTGTCCAATTCATTATCTCAATCTTTTACGTATATAGGACCTTAATAGCTCAAGGAGGTAACTTTTTAGAAGGTCTGCTATGCAATTCAAATTTTACTAAGGTCGGAAATAGCTCAAGAGCAAAAAAAAACTTTAGTATGAGTACTGCATTTCAGTATACGAATGTTTCACAAAAACAGATAAAAACAATTGATCCGAATCCACCACGACGACCGTCTAAGTTTCAGCTCTTGTATATAATCTTTTATAGATATCATGATTAAAATACAAAATTTAATAAGAAATTTATCAAAGTAACAACATCAACGAGGATTGTTTTTAGGTGTCCTGCGAAAAAGATCAATATGAATTAGATGAAAATGATGATTATATTAAAGATTCTAAAATGACTGAAACTGTAGATATACACGGATTTTCGGATTAAGAAGAAAAAAACTACCTTAAAATACGTCGTAACGACAAATAAAGGGAAATATTTTTTGTTCTGACACCGAGAATGAGAAGACGATTATTCCAAATATATCCCTATATGTAATAGAAGAATTTCAAATCGCTTCTTTCAGTACACGGTTGATGAAACTGAAAGCAAGGAATCTAAGATTAGGCCGTCCGTTCATACTTTATAAAGGGATATTGTAATGCCTACTGATTACACAAAAAGAAATATTATTCCAGGTTGTGTAACTAGTGTTGTTAAATTTATAATTCAAGATCCTGTTATAAAACATATAAAAGACTGCATCTAAACTGAGGCACGTTGACTTTTTAAGAACAAGTGTAGAATCACAGTTTTCTAATTACCTGATTTTCTAGCAATAGTATAAACCCGGTAACGTCCAAAGTAATGAGCATTGAAAGTATCTCATATATAGTGAAAAAATTAAGTCCCTTTTTTTAAGACCCAATACCTAGAGAGAATATATGTAACTCTGTGATTTATACGCTGTTATAAAAAGTCCTGACGATCCAAAAGGTTAGTAATTGGAAAATGTGATCTAATTTATACACTATGAAACAGATTTATAAGAAACAGCTAGGCTTGTTATAAACTACATAAAATATCACAGTGGACGATAAAATGTTTCAAACTAATGCCCATTGCAGATATACATAATATATGCCAAATTAAGCAGATAAATTTAGCAGCAAGTTTCAATTATCGGTTGACGTTTAATCAAAACATATTTTTTAATGGTTTCCTTTACTTGGGAAAAGTTGACACTCGATACACAAATTCGTTAGTCAGTTTGTAACATGAAAATTAGCCAAACCGTATTTAAACCGAGCAAAAAATATTACGATTACAATTTTTTTTACAATTCGTATAGCTAGGTGAAAAATTTCCTGAAGTTAAGACAACCTTGATTAGGATCATACGTTCAAACAAGAGAGAATTAACAACACCAACAAAAAAAACCAAAAACAAGATTCCGTTAATTTTATTAAATTTATATAAATAAGAATACTGCACTCTTACTGTGTATAAAAGTTAACAAAAAAAAAGTCCTTCTTCAAAGCACCAATAAAAAAAATATATATATAGACTACGATAAACAATTTGTTTTCAAAACTATTCCGATTTTTAATATAACAAAGTTTGGTGTCGTTGTGTTTCAGACCAGATGGAAGGCTTATATAGTTTCCAAGCAGGGTGTTTCAATGGCCCTTTATAGTAAAATAATATTTTATACATGGCAGCGATATAATCCTTGATATTGTACAAAGAGTGTACCGTATCAAAAATATCCTGAAAAGAGTTTATATTTTCTTTAGCCGATGAATTAGGTGGAGAAAATTAATAGAGTTTTAGTCATAGTTCAAACATTTCAAATTAGTTACCTTAACATCAGGAGTGCAAAAAAGTTCCCAAGTCGATGAATCTAATTTAAATAGAAGCAGTAATTGTTGTATGTGTTGTAAAAAGGTCGTACGTGGAAAATGAATATCTGAAATTCAATACGGAATTAAAAAATCCTCAATAAATATGATTATGTAGCAAATATATTATTGTTATCATTTCCGTAATAACTTTGAAAAAGTTTGACTTATTGATATTTTATTTTTGCGTAAACTCTTATATTAATTTACTCAGAGGATGTTTGTATAAATTTTTTTCTTCAAAGTAAATACGTTTTTTCATCCACCCGTCAATTTTACGGATGCTTGTAGAGATAGGTATACAAGAAACGCTTGTAAATCAAGTGTTAAAAATATAAAAATTTTAATTTATAATAGTTTTATTTTAGGATTCTTATAATATATTTTTTATAATTTTTAAGTTTATTATTCTAATAATCTAGATAGGAGAAACTATAATACTGACGTAATCAATTATTTTTAATTCGATTAAGCTAAATAAAAATATTGAAAAAATAATCTAATCTTACATTAACAATAATATAAATGGTAAAGTTTAGTAAATAATGTAGTAAATTTATTATTTAAAAAGTCTAAAAGAACTTCTAATTATATCTAACATACTATATATTAAGTTATGTGCATCTAACCATTTATAAATAGAGAATTTTAACAAATTGTCTATAATTAGAACTAAATTATATATTTTTTTTATTATTAAAACTGATTTATTAATTTAAATTAGTAGATTCTTTGTTCTTATTAAAAAATATAACAACACTAAGGTGAATAAATAAAATAAATACATTCTACTGATTTATTAAAGTTTACCAGTTTATCATTAGAAATAAACATCATACACTAATGTTTTAGAAAAATTTTATTTAATATATAATAATCTAATTGTTATATTTTATAATTACAACCATTTATACTAATGAGTTATGTTACATATATACCACTCATAACTGATGAGTAGGGCGTATGAGTATATTTGTAAACATTTATATCCTTAAATAAGAAGAGTAAATTCAACTAAGTCGAAATATTTTTTATATAAAATATCATAATATTTTTAAAATATTAATTTTAATTTTTAAATCTATGATATAAATGTTTTTCAATAAAAAATTAATAAAAAATTAACTGCTTACATATCTACCAGACAAATCAATTATTAAAAAATTTTATATATAGAAAGTATAACTAAACTAATATACAATCTTTGATATATGTATATTTTTAACAGAATTTTTAAGTGATTATCTAATATAATTAAGATAATGCTTAAATTTTAATTATCAATAAAACCAAAAATTAAATATAATATATATTAATGATATCTTTTAAATAAATTAAAGATTATTACACTAATTTAAGTATTCGATTATAAATTATTTATATTAAAATGAATAATATTTAGCTTTTATATCAAAAAAATTATATTATTTTTTATTATATACTATTGTATAAAATTCTAAATTTTAAGTTTTTTATAATGATATATTTTTTATGTAAAAAAATTAAAATATTAATAATTATTTTGTGTTTATAAGTTAATAACAGTTTTAAATTTATTTTTTAAACTAAGATATATTAAATTTTAGATTCAAATAAATTTAATTATTAATAATAATTATAATTTCTAAATTATTTTTTAAAACAACATTTTTAATAATAGACTGATACTTAGATATTGTAATTTAAAAAACAAACAAAAATTTCATTAATTTCTTTCGTATAATTTTATGAAAAACTTGTATTAACTAATGATATTCAAAATTATTTAAATTATTTTTAGCAATTTTAATCAAATAAAGTTATTATAAAAATACAACTAAAACGTTTATAACTCTACTAATATAAATTTTTTTAACCAATAAAATCAATTATCCTGCTACCAAAAAAATTAATTTTCTTTTTATAAAAAGAAATAATTTGAAGAAAGTGTCAATATAAGTCTATATCAATTTTAACATCAAAAAAGCTTATATTAAAGAGAATTATTAGAAATAAAATGACTCTCTTAAAAATTATATAGCAAAATCTTTTCAAAAACTTTATATGCTTATAATCATCTCTAGAAAACTAAAAATGAATAAAATTTTGGTTCTGACTTAACTTTTTATCTAATAAGCATAAAAAAAACTCTATCTGAAGATTAATTAAAGAATGATGCTTTTATAAATATCGAAGAATATATTTTATAAAGTTATAAAACATTGCAGATATTTTAATATTCGTTAAGGATTTACTATGTTTCAGGGGATTTATTATCGTGAAAAGAAAATTTATATATACTGATTTTTTAAAATATAATCATTAGCAAATATTTTTTAATAAACTTGAAGAAATAAGTGATTTTTTTTAAATTTGTACAAATAAAAATGTATCTTAATTTTGGGTATAATGGTAAAATTCAATTTCATTTAATAATTTTTTTTTAAAAGGTAATATTAGAGATAGTTTTTATACTTTTAGTAATTAAATTAGTAAAATAATTTATTAATGAAAAACAGGTACCTCTACTGACATTATAAGTATACTTAGGATTTAGATTCTCTCAGGAAACAAATAATTTATGGAAATTGTTTACATTTATTATATTTTTTTATCAGAAAACCGTTGATTATTGATATTTTATAAAAACTATAAATAAAATACATATTTGCAATAAGTTAAGAAGTATTTTAAATATCTATGTTGAAAAATGAATTTAAAAAATTGAATATTTTATTGTAAATTTTATTTCTTTTGTGGGATAATATTTTTATAACTAAATAATATATCATTAACATAAAAATAAGCAATAATTTAAAAAAAAGTTTAGATAATATAGTATTTCTAACATATTTTATAGAAAAGTATATTTGATCTATATAATCTACTGACTGAAGATTTGCCGGAAAATTAAAGAAATAAAAATCAACCTAAATGTAAATTCGTCTAATTTAAACTTCAGATTTTTGACAAAAACATCCAAATACTTAACAATATAGTAATGCTCAAAATTCTTTAATATTCCTAATATTCTGGTGAGTGTTCTTATAAGAATCTTGGTCATACCTATTTTAAGATTTAAAATTCTTAAATTTGTCTTGTTTCCTTCTTTTCTAATGACTTCAAGACATTTAAAAATAATTTGGTTTGCAATGATGCACTTACAATTCAGGCTTCGATGCCAAGCCTAAAGACCGTTAGTTGATGTGAGAACATTAAGCAACCCTCTGTCATACACATACCAAAATCTTATACTTTTAATTGAGCTCGCCCATACTGGGTCTAAGTATTGATTTTCGAAATAATCAAAAATTAATTTTATTCTTTCCAAGTCTAGTATTTGGTCAATTTGTTGATGTATTACTTAAAAGATGTTCTGAATTACAGCTACTGGACAATATGGTAAAACTAATATATAACTTAAATATTTCTTAACTGATAGGTCCGACTTATATGCTATTGCGAGGTTGTTTATTTGTATCATACACTAATTTATCTGTGAATAATGAAAGTTTCATCCGTTCAATATTGTGCTTGTGAAATATTTTGAAAATGATTTAATAGGTGATATTTCAAAATCGATGATAAAATGTAACTGTTCCTTCTGTATATATAATTTTAGATACTGAAATATTAAATTGTATGAAAACTAGTTCTTATGTTTCATTGAAACATACAAAACTGGAATCCTTGTTTTGAAAAACACGCATTGTAGTGTAAAAAGCTAATAGAAACCTTTTGGTGCAGAGAAAAATGTTGAATCTGCAACTAAACATAAGAAGAGTTTGAAATTTTGATGTTTTCGTCTGTTGTTAAAATAAGGATCCTGTTTTCGTTGTAAAACTCACTGTTAAAATTCAAAAATATTTTGCTGGTTATTGTCTTGTTGAGGGATTCAGGAACATTTTCGTATTCATTTATTTGCTTCACATATTTTGTCCTCCTCTTTCTTTCGTAACAGTCTAAAAGATTCTCATATTTACCAAGTACAGACCATCCTTTAGCCGACGCTTATGTGCACAAATATGCTAATCCATCTTAAAATGACTCTTTTGTTTTGCCGGCT
>CAKKLC010002975.1:428-16863 GCA_918559645.1 Ceratonova shasta | reverse complement strand
TTTTCAAAAAGTTTATTTTTTTGTTCTAAAAAGTTAATATCCTGTATATCCGTCTCATGGTTTTACGGTTGTTTCTTGATTATCACTTGAGCTGCTTCATCAGTAACAACCCTTTCTGTGCAATCTCTCTGCTTAAACCTCCATAATTTTCCACTATTGATTTTAACATCAAAATTGTAAACAAAATCTTCAGCAATGTAAAGTTTCTTTTCTCTGGTCGATTTAATTATTCTAATTTAAGAGTCAAAAAATATTTAATAATTTATTTTTTTTCCTTTTCGGGCGAAATTACAAAAAATTTTCCGGCAAAAAAGTCCAACATTTCTTCGCCTGCGAAATGTCGGCTTGCCAATATTTGGAATAAAATATGTTAGATAATACAGTATTTCTAACATATTTTATAGAAAAGTATATTTGATCTATATAATCATATTTAGATTATCATTCTATTTGATTTATTGAAATTCATAAATTCCATAAAATTCATATTATTAATTTTTTAACAACGATATTCAATATATTTTATATATTAATATGATTAATTGAAATTTTAAAATTAATAATTATATTAAATATATTGATAAACTATAATATAATAAAATCAAATCTTATTGATTAACAACAATTTTTTGTATTTAAAATTCTTATAAATAAGTTAAGATTTTGGAGTTTGCCAACTATTTTATATCAAAATCTTGAATTTAGAATAATATATTTATTATTGCTTACAATGTATTTAAAATAGTAAACACTTCAAAAAAAATAATCAAATATAAGAAAGAATTTTTTTCAATATTTATCTATATAAATCTATTATCTAAAATTAAAATAATAAAATTAAGAATATGAAACACAATTACCAATAATTATTGAAAAGTTAAATAATTAACAGTATTAAAATACTTTAGTAGAGTTTCATATTAGACTCAATCTTTAATATCATCATTAAAATATTAAATTTATCTTTTTAAAACTTTAAAAAAAAATATTTTGAAATCATTTAAATTGTCAATATTTTATTTATGAATATTATAATAATAACATTTTCTGCTAGTAACTTTTTATAGTATTTTAGAATATAAAAATATAAATAAATTTTATAACAACATTAATAATATTATTTTAAATAAATTAATATTAAATTATAATTTCCTTTAGTTCAAATTTTTACATTAATGAATCTGAAATCATATCTGTATAAAAATTTACTAGAAGTATTATAATACATTATTTGATAATTTTATTTTTGTAATAGTTTAAGATTTAATAAAATGATAATATTTTTTTATAATTTATAGTAACCAAGCTAATTATTATTTGCAACTGCAAAACTTATTTTGTAAAAGTTTGATTTATTAGCTATTTAAATTTATAAAATATATAATTATTAAAAAGTTTTAAATGATAAATAAATATTTTATTTGAAAAATTAATGTTTAAAATTATTTATTAATTTATTAATTGCTGAATTATGAATAATACAAAAATAATGTATTTAAATATACAATTATTATTATTTTATATTATGTTTCATAAATTAAATTAATTATGTTATATTATATAAAGGTAATTAAAATAAATTTTTTTGAAAAATTGCATTCAAATTAACAATTAAATTTTAATAAATTTAATCTAATTTTGATATCTGAATCACAAAATAAATTATTTAATTATAAACACAAGATTTATATATTTTTTTAATTAATATTTGTAACCATTTTATTAAAAGAGAATGTTTAAATAAGAATTTATTATAGTCCTTGAAACTCACATAATGGTTCTTTATACAGGTTGAAAAATTAAAAAAAGTATCTAAGTTTATTATAAATATAATATTGTTTTATATTATTTACTAATTTGTAAATTTTGGATTATAGTTTAATCTGCAAAAAATAATTTATTAAAGCATATTTAATATCAAAAATTATCTTTCAAATCAACTTCTAGAATAAAAAAACTTAAATTCTACCTGTTTTTAATCAACATATTTAGAAAAGTTTAAATAATAATTTTACATCAAAAGGGAATAAAATTAAAAAGAAAACAGTTTAAATACAATATTATTAAGTTAATTTATTAATTAAAAAGTTTATTAAATCTTTATATTTATCAAAAAGTACATATCCTTTAGTATCCATATTTTAAATTATGTATATATTTTTTATACTTATTTCATAATCTTTTATCCATTTAATATATTTAAATCATGTTAAAAATATATTTTTTTATGTTAAAAAAACTGATTTTCTCAGTTTTAATATATTGAATATTTAATTTTTTTCCAAGTCAATAAAATCAATTATTTTGCAAAATTTGAACCGTTTTATATCATTTAGGCTGAATTAATCATATTCTAGATAAATAATTGAAATTTCGTTTTTATAATCATATATAATATTAACTAAACTATTAGATTTATCAAAATTAGTCAAGTTTGAAACTTTTTTAAAAAATTTCATATATATTTAAAATCTTATATTTAAACAAACTAATAATTAAAATAGTTTATATTTTTTATAATTGTTCTTTATATAAATAAATTTATAAATTGAATATAAATATTCATAAAAGTTCATCCTATTAAATCAAAAATTAAATTTTGCTTTTGAGCCATTTTTTTCCTAAATAAATATTTAATCTTTTTTATTTTTTAATATAAAAATATTAATAAAAGTTAATCAAACTAATTTCAAACCTACAAGTTTAAAATTAATATTACATTTTTAAATTATATTCAAAAATATAATTTAAGCATTAAAAGTATATTAATTTTAGTTCTTTTTTTAAAATATTAAAAAAAATTATAATGAAATATTAATCACTTTTTAGTTCTAAATTTGGAGAAAAGTTAAGTACTAATAAAATCTTATCTAAAATTTTGTAAATAAAAAACCAATTTTATTTATAACTAAACAATGTAAAATTATATATTTGAGATGTGATTATTCTGTAATAATAGATATATATACATAATCTTAACTTAAAACTATTGAATTTCTAAATTTTTATTATTTAAAAATCTTCCTTTTTGTGCTATATTTATTTTTTATTAATTAAATTTCTATAATGACATAAGCCGAATAAAAAGTATTTTCGAATATATATAAAAAGAGACTTGTTATTATTTTTCAAAACTGTAATATATTTAAACCCCAATTATTTCAATTTTTTATTAATTTTAAGTAATAATTTTAATAAAATAAATAATTTAAACGTTTCTTTGATGCAAATATTACCTTTTCTGATAAAGCGATAAGAATAAATAAAAAAAAATCTTTTGCGTTTTTCCCGCCCAGGTGGAAAAGGTAATTTTTTATTTTTAATCTAAATTCATTAAAAAGATTAAAATTTTTTTAAATTCTTGAAATTATTTTACTCCTCATCCGTCCAACTGTGTATACTCAGGTAATTGAAAGATTATACTTGTAAAGTATCAAAAGTGTAATTGAGTACCTACAACACAACGGAATTTTAATAAATGTCTACATTTGTCAATTTTGTTTTGAAGTGCAATTTAGTTCCTCCATAAAGCAATAAAGATTGTTGCGCTATTCGTTGTATGAGCAGTTGTTGTAAAGCATATAAAAAATACAAAAGTGTGAGAGAAAATTCCATTTTTGAATGACATAAATTTTGTTTAAAAACAGGAATAAAATTGTTGTGGAAATAGACACTTGCACAGACAGATGTAGACATAATTCAAGAAATTGATGTTCATGAAAAGTCTAAATTGACTTTTTTCATGATCTAAGAATACGTAGTGTTGAATATTTCAACTGTAATTCAATTACACTCATCGGACTAAGTCTTATATGTCAAAAAGATGAAAGTCTATTTAAACATAAACCCAATTCCAATCGAGGTAGGGCGAAAGAGTCTGAAATATGGGTATTTTGTATCATTGATACTTCATTTTGCCCATCTGATATCTTTCTTATAATTATACCTGATAAAAGTGCGCAAACACTTTTAACTTTTATTCAAAGTGTTTGCTGAACATGTAAAATTATATATAGCGATAAATTGGCAGCATTTAGAAATATTGCCTTTATGGGATTTAAACATATGTCAGTTAATCACATACTTTATTTTGTAGAGCCAGTATTCGCTCCTCAATCTCAAAATAAAGAATCTTGTTGGACCAGGCTATAGCATAAAATAAAAAAGAAGAAGGGTGTTCTTGGTGAAAAATTAATGTTGTATTTGAACGAATGGATGTTGAAAAAAAAACGTTCTTAATAACGACTGGGATAAACTTTTAATTATAATTTTAATCTAATTTAATTTAACATTATTTTTTATATTATTTATATTTTATTAAAATTTGTATTTATTTTTTTATCGTAGGTTCTTAATATAAGTCTTAGCAGGGATAAAACGCAATTGATTCGACCAGAGATACAAAACACAATTGATCCTAAAATTATTCCTATATTCCAGAATATCTTTATCAAATTAATATTGAATTTTCAATTTTATAAGTATTCTAAATATTTTTAGTTACTAATTTCATTAATCTATTTTACTTTTTCTATCTTATAAGATTTTTATATTAAAAAGTTATTAAAAAAAATGATTTTTCAGTTTAATTTTATAAAAAAAATGATTTTTCTATCCAATTTTTTTAAAAAATATTTACCTTTTATGTACTTATATCTAGATTTTTTGTAAAATTTTTATTACTTTGATAAATAACTTTTCCCATTAAAATTTTAGTAATGTTGAATTTAAAAACTAACTTAAAATAATAACTTTTAATTTTATCCAACTAGTTATATTTTATCACAGAATTTTTTTGACAGATTATTATCAACTATTATAAAATTAAAAGTTAAAATGGTTTAAGAATATAATAAAAAATACAAAAATAGAAATTGCTTTAAAAGGAATTTTGTAACTATAGGGTTATTATACTTCTTATTGATTAATAACTTTTAAGTAATAACATATGGACTTATTATAAATATCTAGATATAAACTAAAATTTATATATTTAAAAAAAAATGTTTTATAGTTTATGATTATTAAATATCAATATATATATATATATATATATATAATTGAAATATACAAGCAAAACAATTATTATAACTTATATACCTTTTTGCATATCTTTAATAATAATATGTTTTTTTAGTAAAAAAGTAAATATCATTAATATTAAATATTGTATTATATTTTTGATAACTTCTATAGTTGAATAATTTTTTGCTTTAATATTTAAAATTACTTAATTTCATAGATTAAAAATTATTCATTAAATAGAATTTTCTTTTAATAGAGCTTTAATTTTACATCCAATTAAATATAAATAGCTTGTATTTTTAAGTTATAAATAAATATTCTTACATACAGTAATCTTAAGATATATATGTATATTTATTTTCATCTTCATAAAAAGTTATTTTTATAAATGAGTTAAATACTTTTACATGTATAATAATAATATTTTTAAAAATAAAGATAAATATATGAAATATCATTTAAATCATGTTTTTAAAGAATTAACTATGATGGAATTATTTATTATTAATTTTTAAAATTTATATTTAAATCACATTAAAAACTTTTTCATAAAAATTTAGACTGATTTTTGGTTCTAAAATATAATTCTTTTATTTTAAATAAAATATTTATAAACATATATGAATTAAAAATGTATCATATTTAATTTTAAATAAATCAAAAAAATGAATTAATTAGAAATAATTTTCCTTGATTTTAATTCTAAATAATTTGATTCAAGAATTTTTAATATAAATTGTGTGACCTAAAAGAAATATAAATATTATTACAAGATATTTTTTTTATTTTGTACATGTTTGATAATTTTAACATATTAATTTCTTACGAGAAACATTTTATTACTAATAAAATAATCTTTTCACTTAAATTTCTTAAATTATGATTATTATATAATAAAATAATTTAAAAAAAAAATTTTATTATAAAATTTATATTTAGAATTTTACTAGGTTTTTCGATAATATTTTTATATTTTTGTTCGAAAAAATCTATTTTTATTAGCATTTTTGTTATTATTCACAAAAACAGAATATTAAATTTTTTTTAAACAACTGTTTTAGGAATTATATATACTTTTATCTTTGATATAGATGATAAAACTGAACTTAAATATTTACTTATATCTAATTAAAAAATTCAATATCTTTTTTAAAATTTCCATAATAATTTAAACTTTTTTTTCTTAACTAAAATATTTTTTTTGAGTCTATACAAAATTTAATAATAGTTATTTACAGGAAGTGAAACGTTCCAAATATATTATTATTTAGAAAAATTTTTACTATAATTTTTCTTTTGTGAGGAGATTATTATAAATAGAACTACCTCATATAAGATTTTAAAATAATCAAACATGCTGATATTTTATTTATATTAAAAAATTAAACTAACACACTATAATAATGGGTAAAATAATCCTAAATTTTAATTTTAATTGTGACTTTCTTTTCATTTATTTTGTAATTATTTTCAATATTTATATTTTCTAAATATAAAAGTAATTTCTTCATTAAAAAAACAATGATTTAAAATACAGAGTTTATCTCCATAATAAAAAATTTTAATTTTAGATTATTAAATATTAATTAAACCTTTACATAACATTATATTATTTTGTAAAATTTATAATTAGAAATTAAAAATTTAGATTTTTAATATTGCAATATTTAGGAAATAATAATATTTTTTATTAAATTTTAAAAATAATTTTGGTTTTATAGAAATATAATTTTGAAACTAATTTATATATTTTTTTCATTGATATGATAAGATGATACTTTAATGTTTAATAATGCAAATAATCTTAATAGCCAAACCTTAATATTAATAATTTGATAGATAAAATTTATACTACTAGTTAAACGAAAATTAAAATATTTTATTATTCTAACTCTTTTAGCAAATAATATTTAAAATAAATTTTATGTATAATTTAAATTATTGAATATTTTTTCTATCTAATCAAGATAATTCATTCTGATATTGCTTTTTAAAAATACTTTTTAACTAAAATCTCAGTTATTTAGATAATTATTAACATATATATTACAGATTTAACAAATTATTAACCTTTATATTACAGATATAAAAAATTATTAAAATAATATATTTTTCATTGATAATTTAGTTATTATTCTTTCAATGGTTAGAAAAAAATTATTTAATATTTTTCCTAGTAACCTAAAAAAACATAAACTTGCATTAATTATTTCATAATGTGTTAGTTTAATTTATATTAAAACTATAATCATGCTGGAACTTCTACCATTTTATATACTAATAAACACCTTTAAAATTCCTATAATTAAAATATTTAAACTAATATATGTAGAAATTATATTTTAATTGAACAATTTTGGATTTTAAAAACATTTATTGAGATTTAAAATCATATATATAAAATTATATTTTTTAAATAAAAATGTCAATTTATTAATTTATCTTGTTATTTTATAATTATTTAATTTTTTCATAAAAAGAATTTTAGAGTATTATAATATATATATATCTGAATTTTTATTATATTCAGTTGAATATAATGATTTTAAAATTAAAAAATATTTCTTAACTATTGTTAAGATTTTTAAAAGATAAATGATAACTTTTCAAAAGTAAACAATATTTTTGTTTTAGAAGTAATAACAATATTTTCTACGAAAGTATGGACAAAACAAATATTGTTTTGTTTTAAAAGTATTTTCTTATTTGATCAGGTGAAGATTCAATATAATAAATAACTACAAATATTTAATTAAATTCTAGAATACAAAAAAAACGAAACTTTTATTTAGCCAATATTATTATGTCAATAACTTTTAAAAATTAAAATAATTTTCTATTATAAAAATTTGTAAAAAAATTTGATTATAACCCTCGGAAAATATTTATAATAAGTTATGTTTTTATTATTAAAGGAAGAATTAAATTAAAATAGATAAAAAAATATTCGTACTTGTGAGAAATGTCTAAATTGATCACGAAAAAAAGCATTCAATAAGTTTTATAATTACTTTTACAAAGTTTGTTTTTATCTCAATTTTATATTTTAGTTCCAAATATTTTCATAGATATTTAAAATTTTAAATTATATTAACTTATTATTACAATAAGTTTTTAAAAATTAAAAACATATATTAATCATAAAAAAAACATGATAATAAGTTTTCTTAAAAATTATATTCCTATAAAAATAATTCTCTTCAAATTAAATAAAATTATCTTTAATAAATTTATTATATTATGCTAATATGATTAAAAATAATTAAGAATATTATAAATTAAGATCATTTCATTAAGAACTTTTTTTAATTGAATAAAATCAATTTTGGCAATATTTTTTAATAATTTTTTAACATCTATCGCTCAAGGGTAGGGTGTAGCACTGTAATTTTTAATATTGATATTCTTAGGTTTCGGGTTTAAATTCAGCTGAGAGGAAGATTTATTTTGATAAAAATAAAAGTAAATAAAAATTTTATTTTTATTTAAATATTGAGTTTATTTTCCAATAAATATTAAAAAAATTTATTTTTATTTAAATATTTAGTTTATTTAAATATTGAGTTTATATAAATATTGAGTTTATTTCACAATAAATATTAAAAAATTTTATTTTTATTTAAATATTGAGTTTATTTCACAATAAATATTAAAAAAATTTATTTTTATTTTAATATTGAGTTTATTTTCTAATAAATATTGAGTTTATATAAATATTGAGTTTATTTTCCAATAAATATTAAAAAAATTTATTTTTATTTAAATATTGAGTTTATTTCACAATAAATATTAAAAAAATTTATTTTTATTTAAATATTTAGTTTATTTAAATATTGAGTTTATATAAATATTGAGTTTATTTTCAAATAAATATTAAAAAATTTTATTTTTATTTTAATATTGAGTTTATTTTCCAATAAATATTAAAAAATTTTATTTTTATTTAAATATTGAGTTTATTTTCCAATAAATATTAAGTTTATATAAATATTGAGTTTATTTCACAATAAATATTGAGTTTATATAAATATTGAGTTTATTTTCCAATAAATATTAAATAATTTATTTTTATTTAAATATTGTGTTTATTTTCCAATAAATATTGAGTTTATATAAATATTGAGTTTATTTCACAATAAATATTAAAAAAATTTATTTTTATTTAAATAGTTAGTTTATTTAAATATTGAGTTTATTTTCCAATAAATATTAAGTTTATATAAATATTCAGTTTATTTCACAATAAATATTGAGTTTATATAAATATTGAGTTTATTTTCCAATAAATATTAAAAAATTTTATTTTTATTTAAATATTGAGTTTATTTTCCATTTAATATTAAAAAATTTTATTTTTATTTAAATATTGAGTTTATTTTCCAATAAATATTAAAAAATGTTATTTTTATTTAAATATTGTTTATTTTCCAATAAATATTAAAAAAATTTATTTTTATTCAAATATTGAGTTTATTTTCCAATAAATATTAAAAAAATTTATTTTTATTTAAATATTGAGTTTATTTTCCAATAAATATTGAGTTTATATAAATATTGAGTTTATTTTCCAATAAATATTGAGTTTATATAAAAATTGAGTTTATTTCACAATAAATATTAAAAAAATTTATTTTTATTTAAATATTTAGTTTATTTAAATATTGATTTTATATAAATATTGAGTTTATTTTCCAATAAATATTGAGTTTATATAAATATTGAGTTTATTTTCCAATAAATATTAAAAAATTTTATTTTCCAATAAATATTGAGTTTATATAAATATTGAGTTTATTTTCCAATAAATATTGTGTTTATTTTCCAATAAATATTGAGTTTATTTTCCAATAAATATTGTGTTTATTTTCCAATAAATATTGAGTTTATATAAATATTGAGTTTATTTTCCAATAAATATTTAAAAATTTTATTTTTATTTGAATATTGAGTTTATTTTCCAAAAAATATTAAAAAATTTCAATTATAGCTTTAATATGTGAATTTCATTTTTTATAATTTTTTTTAAATAATTTTCAAATATTTTTGAAATATTATTTTATTAAAATCGAGAAAAATTGATTGATTTACATTTTATAAATATTTGAATTCAAACTGATTAAAAATTTTAAACATATGTTTGATTTAACTATTTATAGAAATCTAAAAATATTTGAGCTTAATTTTAACCAATCTTCTTAATTCAAGATAATTTTAACAGTTTAAATTGAGATATTGCTGAATTTTAAAAATTAATATAATATTTGATGTTAATAAAATGTAATATTTTAATGAACTGTTTATATTATGATTAAAGAATTTTCTTAAGTGATCATTTTTAATTAATATTTTGTTGTCATTAAAATTATGATAAAATTAGTGACATATTAGGCATCATATTTTATTCATCCTTAACACATTTTACTAATCCAAATTTAAATAACTTTTTAAAGTTTTTAAATGTTTTTTTTAATATCTAATAAGCTTATGATTTTAAAATAAATCAATAATTATGTGATATATTTGAATTTAAAAAGCAAAATAAAAATTGGTAAATTATTAATTTATTATTTACTTTGTAAAATAATTTATTTCATTTAATAATTTTTAAATAAATCTATTGTGGTTTATCTATAAGAATATTTTTAATGAAATATTAATATTTTGTTAAATTAAATCAATTAGAACATTTAAATAAAGAAAAATACTTAATTTTAAATAAGAAATAGGTTCTTAAACTTAATAATTATCAAATATTTCAACTGATAAATAAAGAATTTAAATAATTCCTTCTATTCAATTTAATATATTTCCTTATAACGATAACATACTAAGACTAGGAAATGTTTCTAATATGATAAAAATATTTTTAATTACGATTATCAAAAGTAAAATAATATTTTTAAATTTATTTTTTGAAAAATTCAATTTCTATGAGCTCATTAGGTATATTTAATCAGCGTTTTTGAAAAAATAAAATTTTTAAATAATTTTAACGATGGTGTACAATTCAAAAACAGCCATATTACCCGAGGAATTAATTTTAGAATTCGCATAAATCGGAAATATTAAAACGAATGAAGCCTATTTCGACAGCATATTTTTAAATCGTGACACTATAAATACATTTTTTGCAACAACTAAACTTTGGCCGAATTACTCGTCTTGCAAAATCTGTTCGAATCGTAGGATGTGTTATATAAAAAGGAAATCAAATTTTGATTAATATTGGTATAATTGTAATCAGTTCAGAGCTTACTCAATGCTTAGAAAAGATTCAATTTTTAAAAATATTAGATTAAATGGGAAATTAATCTTAAAAATAATGAGTAAATATATTAACAAATATGAGTATGTGAACATAGCATATGATTAAAATATCACAAGGCAAACTGTAATTGATTATTGTGATTTATAAAATGAGGCGGTGTTTCATTCTTATGTAACTAATAGGGAGTTAATTAGGGGGTTGAAATAAATGCCAGTGCAAAAATTGTTGAAATGGATAAAAGTATGTTTTTCAAACAAAAATACAATCTGCGCATTATAAACGGTCAACGGTATATCGGAGAATTCGAAAGGGGTTTGAGAAAGAGTTTTATTGTACCAGTTTCAAACAGAAATATGGAAACCATAATAAGGGTAATAACTAAAAAATTCTTCCGGGACTTAAATTATAACCAATCAATGGCGAGCTTATAACTCAGCTTTTTAAAGATTGCCAGAATATGGCCATGAATCAGTAAACCACTCAATTTCATTTATTAATCCGAATGATCCAGATATTTATATTCAATACATGGAGGGCTTGTGATCTCAAAAGAAATATTTTTTAAGGAAAAAAACACACATACGACGTGAAGAACAATCGCGATATTTAATCGAATTTTTCAGAAGATTTTTAACCTTATAAGATAAAAGAAATAATAAACTTATAAATTTATTAAGATTTAAATAAATTTTTTAATTTTAAATTTTTTAAAAAAAATTTGTTTTTCAAAAACGTTGTCTAATTAACATTTAAGGATCATTGTTTTTTTAATATTAATTTCATTTAATTATTTTATATTTTGTACCTGTTATTTTTTAGATTTTTTTTTATTATTTAATTCTTGAAATGATCGTATATTAATTAATATCTTATTATATTAAATAAAATTAATTACTTAAATTTTAAAAATCACATCCTATTGTTTTTAATATATTTTAAAACTTATTTAGTTGATGATTTATGAAATTTTTAATATTAAATTAAATAAACTTTGTCCTAACTATTTTTTTTATAATAAAATTTCTTACAGTATTTATAATTAAAAATATTATCAAAGCTATCTAAGCTTTATTAACAAAAATAAATATCTAGTATATAAAAATTGGTAAACAAAAACTGGTTAATTTTTCAATAAATTTTAATAGAAAGTTTTTTTGTCAATTATTTCCAGGATAATAATATAAAATGTTTTATGCGGTATAACCGTTTATTCTTTTAACTAATAAATGTTATTAAGATTTAATCAAAATTATTAAAAACATTGATTTTTAAGATATTCTTATACAATATCTTTTATAAAAATATTTAACTTCATTTTTTATCAAAAATCAAATAATATTTAATAAAAATTCATTCATTCTACAGGTAATCTATTTTCATATTTAATTTTTTCAGAAATACATCCTAATAATATTTAATATTAATTTTTAAAGACAAATTTATTTTTATGATAAGAAATCTTAGTTAATTATTAATTTTTTACTACAAGATATGAGTATTATACTATATCATACTTTTGATCTTGGTTATCTCTAATACATAAATTTTCTATTCTTTTGTTATTATTTCAGTATTAGATACCCGAATTTATATTTTAATATTACCTATCAAAAAAAATTTACATCAAATTTATCTTTTATTGAGTGATTTTCTGTATATGAAAATTCAAAAAGAAATTTATCTTTTAAAAATCTTTTAAATCTAAAAAATTTGATAAGAAAATCATCAAATGTCATTTTCATTGTGTACTTATTTATTTATTTTAAATTAATTCAGTAATAAAATATACTATCGATAAAAAATTCTGATTTAAAATATGGCAATTTTAATTCATTTACCTCATTAGGAAAATTTATTTTTACTTTTTAAACAACCCCTATATGACATTGATTGTTAAATTTTGTATCTAATTAATATTTTTTTGATTTTTATTGATTATATATATCGTATCTAATAAATTTAAAAATAATTAAACTCAAATTTATACTTTAACTACTTAACTAATACCATTCATAAAAATTATTTTAATTCCTGGAAAAATATTATAATATTAAATTTATACTTTTTTTGAAATTATTGTTTGTTTTATTTATAATATCACAACAATTAGACATATATAGTATATCTAATTAATAATTTTATATGTATATTAAAAATGATTGCAAATAATTATAAATATAATAATATTACCAATAATAATAAAATTAAAGAATTCACATAAACCCAATATTAGATTTTTAAATAGAAATTTTTATTATATTACAGTAAAAAATAACATTATAAAAATAATTTATATTTAATCATTTTATTTGTAAATTTTAATTATTATGCTGCAACCTGTTTTTCATAAATTGAACTGTTCTTACAAAAAAATTTATAAATCAAAAATTAAACATAAATAGTTTTATTTTAACTTAAAAATTAATATAATAAATATTAATTATCTTAATTTTCTAGGTAAAACATTTTAAATAAGTAATTTTTCTATTTTAAATTAATTAATTTATATTTTTGAATTTTAGAGTATAATTATAACATATCTAAAAATACTTCCTATTTTTATATAAATATTCATTATCTTTCACTTTCATACTTAATAAATATCAAAACTCAATTAAATATTTTTAACCATTTTCTTTGGTAAATCATATAGCTAATACTAAAAACAATTTTATTACTATAAATATTTTTGAAGTTTCTTGTATAGTGCTCAAGAACCTTTACTAATATTATTGTTTACTACTTTGATGGTAATAGGTTGGAGTTATCCTAATAGAATTAATGTTTAAAATATTTATTTGCGTTCTCTTTATAATAGGAAAATTAATCTATCCAATTAATTAAGTGTTATTGGGCCAAATTTCTTAAATTAGGGTAAATAAATTCATCTTTCATATAAGAAAATATTGAAAAGTATATTTTAATAATTATCTAGAATTTTCCTTAAAATCCAAGCTTTATTTATAAAAATATTTTTATATTTATATTTTTAAATTGATTTGTTCAAATTAACATGAAATATTTGAACTATTCTATAAAATTAGTGTTAGATTTTTCTTTAATTTATTATTTATATAATAACAAATTTACTGCTCTAAATTTTATTTTAATTTCAGTTTGCAATTCCGAAAAAATTTTAATTATTTTCATATTCCTTTTATTATATTGAATTACTAAAAATAAAAACTTAAAAACTTCTCTAATTCGTTCACTGATGATGCGTCATTTTCTATTTTTTAAATCTTATTTAAATCTATGAATTCAAATATTATTCAGACGGTGCTTCTAATTTATAAAACTCTCAATAACACAATTTAAATTAAATAATTATTTATGATTATTATATTTTGTGTTTCCCAATAAATTTACTGTTAAATGTTAAAAATAGTAGATTTAAAACAAGCTTTAGTGTTAAGTTTAATTTAATAGTAAAGATTATATATCAGAAAACCCATTATGAATTTTGAATAAATAGTTTGTCATTTTATAAATGACAAATACAAGCAATAACAAATTTTAGGAATGTTGGATTGATGATATATGTTGTTTACTGCATTAGAGTCAATTCAGCACTTAGTAAAGTAAACTTTAAACGTGATTTTGATGGTTTTGCTCTTCGTTGCCACAAAACTAGTTTTAGAAAAAAGTTACTTTCTTTCACTCATAACTAATAGTTTTTTTTCCAGCTTCAACATTGATATCCTTACTCTTTATATAGTTTTGTACCTTTGGTTTTGTGTACAGTTTATTTCCGATACATAAAAAGATTTGAAAATCTCACAACAAACTATTTTGAAGATTTAATGCCGTTTTGACACAAAAAAATCAAAATTTATTGAAGAAGAAAATCTAATACGTCTTAGAGACCAGGAGAAAATCTGTTAAATAAATGAGTCAATATTTCTATATAAACAAAAATATCACGCTTGCAGATTTCCATATGCCGAAATATGAATATTCTCTATTGTTGAAGTATAAACAATAAAGAAAACTTATTTTGTGACACTTGTTTAAAATCGCAGTAGGGAAACTTTAATGTCAAGAATAGTCGAAATTTGTAGGCGTAATTCAGTGATTTGTCCGGATGAATATAGAGCTTATCAAGGAATAAACACTTCTAATTATATTCGTCAGCATTTTATCATAGTTTAAACTTTATCAATCAAAAAAATGGTTAAATGCTCAGAAAATTTTATTACTGTGGAATAAATTAAAAGACGACTGTAAAGGTTTCTTGGTTTACAACTAGAATCGTTAAAAGAAAATCTATACGAGTGGATGTGGAAAGATAATATAGCAAAGGATGAAATGCTAAGATTATTTGAATTAATGTGCTATTAATGCGCAAATAAAAATTTTTTTATTTATTAATATAATAACAGGTGAAAATAGTGTTTTATCTATAGGTGAAAAATGTATAAGATCCAAAATTTTTATGAATATTCGGTACTTGTCGGTTCCCCGCCCCCCACATTTTAAAAATTGTTTTGTTAAATGAAATATAAAATATTTAACATATTTAAATAATAGGGTTAAAAAAAACAAAAAAGTATCCATTATTTTTTTTATCTAATCAATAGGATAAGATTTTTTAATCATTTCAATAAATGCCCTCAAATCATCTCCAAATATTTTTTTCCGGGAATATTCAGCCAAATGGTAAGCTAACGTGCTACTATGGGTCCCACAAAGTAATTTATTTCCGTTTTTTGCTTTCTGCCAACCACTTTCTACGTGATTTGTAGTAGCTCCAGTAATTAGATCTACAAAATTTTTCTTATGATTGACTGTAAGAAGGGTATATCCATAATCCTTTAAGCCATTGTAAACTACAGCTCCGTTGGTAGTGATTATACTACCTTGTTTTAAATGGTCAAAAATGATTGACCAGAGGGTTTCTCTTTTAGTATTTGTTACAATAAAAAAGAAGGCTGTTTTTGTTTGGACTTCATACCCAGAAAAATCCATTGAGTCCTTACTTGCCTTCCACGGCTATACTTTCGACGTACCATTACAGCTTCGTCTATTTCAACGGAAACTCCAGGTCCTCCAATGATTACGGGGTGCTCATTAAAATAAAGAACACAAAGTTCTCTACAATAACTTAACCAATCAACGACAGTTTCGTTGGTGGTTATCCCT
>CAKKLC010002972.1:0-17184 GCA_918559645.1 Ceratonova shasta | reverse complement strand
CCATAACCTCCAATCATTTCCCTATTCACATCAAAATAATTAATATAAACATCCCTAATGAAATTTAACCAATTGCAAACTGTTCGCGAACTACATATATTGTATTGTTTTATTATTGTTTTATAGCATGAAATATCATCTTTTTAAAATAATAAAATTGAAAATATTTGCTAAAAAGTGAGGGATAAATTTATAAAATATGAACCTGCTCTGATGGAAATTTTTTTTTTACATTTTATAACAGTAAATATATAACCATCTTTACAATGATGTTTATATAAAATCATTTCTATGCCACAAATTTCGCAATCATTACATTTTTTTATACATTTTATACAAGTAAATATATAACCATCTTTACAATGATGTTTATATAAAATCATTTCTATGCCACAAATTTTGCAATCATTAAATTTTTTCAGTATTTTTTAACTTCTCAAAAATTAATTGCATTGAATATTTTCATTCAATAAATAAATACGTTCAAATTTAAACAATTCATCAATATTCTCAATTGTAATATTTTGTAAAAATTGTTCACCCGCCACGAATCCGAATTATAACGAAAAGTTCCCCCAAAGTAAAGTTTAGCCATAAAATTGATTGTTTTTTCGTTTTCATCAAAAGGATTGTCTTTAAACCTTATTTTGATTATAAATTTAGGTGTATAAGATTAGAAAATTTCTGGTCTGTTTTTTATATGCCAGTTCGAAATCTTAGTTGTATTAAACTATGCTGTGTATTTAAAGTTTTTTTCCCCTTTTAAACAGCCAATTTTTCATTTCTTGTGCTACTCCTGTGGAAAAAATTTCAGAATATTTGAGTTTCTAGGATCTGTTTTTTCCATTAACAATTTCTTATCTTACTTAACCTCACCTACAAATACATACATTTTTATTTATTTTAATAAGTTCACAATTATATTTTGTTTGATAAATTTGAAACTTTACTATTTGAACGTTCTTACTTACCTAAATTTTTTCATTTAAAATCTGCTGTATATTTTTCATAAATAACTTTATTTACAAGTATTAACTTATTTAAAATTAACTCAAAGGTTTATTATTAGTTTCAAAATAAATTAACACAAATTATTCATAATATTAATTAAAAATTTTCTAAGTACTACCTATTAATGAGTTTTTTTACAAATGAAAATAAAGGTATTTTTTGGGTTATAAAAGTTAATGAATGCAGGTCTAAAATTTTAGCGGACTGAAATGGTTACTGAAAGTGTTTATTATGAAATTTGAAGGGGGATCTGAAAGAAACTTTATTTTTTGTAGTAAATATTAGTAAAATATATAGTAAAAACTTTATTTTTAAAGTTAATATTCAGTATATCCACAACATAAAACATCATTTATAATACCCAAATAAACATTAATCTCCAAATAAAACCTTTATTTCTTTAGTTAGTATTCAATTATATAAATCCATAATAACATCATTTCTCTTCTTAAACCCGCTGGCGAGTGGCGATTTGGATAGTGTGAAGTGGAGCTAGTCACCTCTTTTTTGGTTTACCGTGTCCATAACAAGTGTGATTTGACTTAAGTTGCACATTTAATAATGGCCTATGTCAGCTCTGGTACATATAACTGTAATGTTTGTAATTTTTTATCAACACATACACTGTACGATAATAGTACAATTTTAAAAAATAAAATTCAGTTAATATTATCTTGACTTCATAAAATGTTTGAATGCCAGAAAATCTTCAATCATAGCCGATGATTCTATAGTGTATCTAATTTGAAAAGCGACGAAAAATACGATTTAGGAAATTTTGGTTTAGACAGTAGTTCCAGCGCTTAGCTATTGATCTCTTCCAATGGACGGAGTAACAAAATTAAAATTAGTTTTTTTATGTTTTTTTCCTTAACTGCCTTAATCCCCATCCAAACCTTTTGATCTTTATTTGAGCTTTGATCTTTAACTTTTTAAGGTTGACGAAGTCAAAAATATATAAGGTAACATGCATCTTTTTTTCCTCACTTAATAATTCACCCCCGAAGTTTTTGAAACCCACCGTTGCCTTTGATCTTTCATCTTAAGTGTCGATAAAATCACAAAATATATCAGTTTTGACCTTATATTAAATTTCAAATAAAATATAAATTAAAACTTAACAAAGTTATTGTTCAGAATCGATGCTAGACAGTAAGTTCAGATCGTTTTGTATTTCAATGCGAATAATATATGGAAATTTTGATTAATGAAAAACATGGGTCCAGCAATCTGCATTAGCACTGCAAAAGACGTACACAGGGTTCAAAAATCAATAAAGAGCGATTATTTGTGAGAAAGGCGTCACCCCACATGAAAAAGCTGCAAGTCTCAAGCACAGTATCCAGCTGCTGTAGAAAGTATTAGGACTTTATAATGTATTTGTTTGATTTTAAAAATTTTGATTTACAGAAATTTATAACATTATAATTTTTATTATAGGTTATACAGAAATTTCTTGATCGTGTGTCCAATGCAATGTGATTGCCTTCAACAAGCCCAAAATCATACATTCAGCCGTTTAAACTATGCAAATATTGATAGTAATGCCTCGTTTGATCGCCCAGACAACATTGAATTGCAATTTCCGCCAATAAAAAACGAAAGCTTTGATTGAATCGTACATCACTCTATCCTATCTCTATTTGGTCAAGCTAGTAAGCAACGGCTTGCTACAGATGATTATTTCGTTATGTATACACTTGCTAATCCAACTAAACAGAAATCTGGATTAACAGATAAAAGTATAATGGTGGTATCAACCTATAACCCTATGCTAGACCATGTTGGAATAAAATTCACTACAAACGTGTTCCAGTTGTTCCCATACTATGTGCTCTGGAACCTATTTGTTGGAAACCGGTTGTGAATCATATTTATCATTTACCAGTTTTGAAGGTGATTGTACATGGCCAAGGCCAATACACAGCATATAATGTCATACGTTCATTTGCTAGTGACGTATGGCCATTCAACATACCTTTGAAATTAGACGAGCCTGATGTCGAAGGCACCACGCCTGAACTACTAATATTGGCTAATGTGGAAGGGAAGGTCACTTCTATAATTGTTTTTGGGTTAGTGCAAAGGGTACAGACTTGTAAGTTGACAGAAAAGGTTACTCTTACACTTTGACGGTTTACAATCGTCGTGACACAAACAACACTTGAAGATGCAGTAGTAGGCTTAAGACTGGACTACACTGTCGTAGGTAGGTGACATTTTTTCCAATTATGGTTCCTCCTGAGCAGTAGGTAACCTACATATGTTTGGTCCTTTGCCAGATTTGATAAAAGTTATTTAATATAGATGTAAGGTTAAAAACATTTTCGAACTTGAAGTATTTAAATCTGCGGCCGTAATTTCGTAGCATATTTTGGTTCAAAATGTTATAGTCGATAAAATACAGATGCTACCAGATCTTCCTTCTAAAATTAATTTAGCTAACCAATTCAAAAGAATTAGACAGAAGCTACTCCGAACAACCAAACTCCTTTAGATTTTAAGATCAAATTGGAACATATAACCGCAGGAATTATTGTAGAAAATGTGCAAGTTGAAGGAGCCAAACATATTATATGAGCCATACCCAAAATACTGACACCAATAATGTTTGCTTGAACTTGGTAGGCTGACACTACCATTTATCAAGTAATATCGCTTTTTTCCCAAATATTTAGCATGTATACTTTCGTAAACAAGACACGACTCAAAGCGCAATTTCAGTTGGTGTTTTTTATTATAACCAGAAGTGGATCCAAAGACTACACTGTTGTTCTGCAGTATATAGTGCATTTAAAACCGTAGTAGCCGAATTTGTAGCACGTGACCTTATATTTTGAAGAGGAGATATGGTAGATTTTTCGTTTCGTGTTCCCACAGGTTACCATGTCTGTTTGCCTGTTTTATTGCACCGAGAATTACACAGGAATATTCAAAGGCTTTAATTACATCAATTCCATAATGATGATGTAGGAAAAAAGAACATTTTTTTGAAGATTGATAGCTTTGTCCGTTCTAATACAAGAAAATATCCCTACCCTTTTAACCAACATTGTGTTGTCAGCGCGCGATGTTCCATTATTATAGTTCTTCTGTAAAACTGGTAAGATAGCTATTAGATCAACAACGGTGTATTTTTAAATACTTGACTGATCAGTTTTTATGCAAGAAGTTCGCATTGATAATTACGTTGAAAGCTACCCCAACAGAGTAAACAAAAGAAGCCAAAGGGGTCAATTGTTATTTTACTTATTAGTGCAACTACTACACGAGGATGGCAATATGGTTTTGCTGAGTGTGGAGTTTCGTGTCCAAGAGGATGCTGTACGAGTTTGATGTAAAGTAGCTGGGTCATGTAATGACACGTTAACTGTTTTTTGCGCATAATTTCAATTTTTATATTTTTTAATAAAATAACTAATGGAATTTAGCTATAGTACTAGAGGAAAGCCGATTTGGATATATAATCATTTTACGTAACGATTAAGCAAGGAACCCCCGTAAAAGACGACATTTAGATGCTAAAACAAGAAATGTCGCTGTTCCATCACAACAGCTACATGCGATAATATAAGCTACAAAACAACTACAAAAATTATCCGAACGAGTAAAAATCTACTAGTAGAATGGTGAGAGATCAAGTTTGTGTTAGAATCATGTCTACATCGGAAAGTAACGTAGATATCGCAAATGATATAACTTCCACAATCAATGATAATGAATTGCAACTTCTTCAATTCTTCAGCTACATGAGATATATGATTACGATAAAAAGGAATACTAATATGGGCAATTTTCATCCATATATTGAAGACATACCTCTTTTACTGCAAAAAAGCGCAAATGGCAGCCAATTTTTACGCTACGATTGTAAATTTTAAGATCCAAACCGTCATCTAATATTTTATTCCGAGTTTACTATGCCTTTTTTTAAAAAATGTGAGACTTTCTGTTATCATGGTACACTTGAAATATATTCCCGGGATTTCTATCAAGTATTTATGCTGCATGGACTCATTTTAGGAAGATGGTGCCGTTAGTTTGTACCCTGCTCTCTAAGAAAACATAATTTTTTTATAATACGAGCTTTCTAGATTTGGAAGAAAAACTAAGTGTAAATACATGTTACGTAATTAGTGTCTTTGAACTTGACATATTCAAAAATTCTCTTACAAACTTTCACAAATGCTCACACAATTTCTTTTCATTCCATTTTGGGGAAGCAATCTGGATAAATTTGGAGAATTGTAAGCATCAAAAGAGGCATAAGACAGAGGAAATTATGCTAACACTTATACGTAGAATATTGAATTTATCTTATCTGCCTGTGTCTGATGTTATGGACGCTTTTTACAGCAACAAAGAAAAGTTTATATCCCTAGATATCAATAGTGAGTGGGAGTACAGTTCATCAGTTATTTTGAAAAAAATTATATTGGTACATGGATTATTGAAACCGGGCAGTTTAAAGCACCTTCATTCGCTTTTCATTATTAGTCTGCATATGAACGGGTGCTTTACTGTATCCCAAGGACTAAAAATGCAGTTGAAGCATGGGATTGCACTACTAATGAAAGAAGTACTACTGCGCATCCAAATATTGCCCGATTAATTACAATTTTCCAGAGGAAGAAGAAATGTTGCGAGTAGAGTTATATAGAATAAAGGCAGGAAACATTAGTTTTGGTAGGAAACAACCTGAGGATGATGAAAAACTTAGGTGTATAGTGGTGACTAGAAATCTTTTTAAGCAAAGAAGAGTATTTTGGTTGTTTTGACAAAGCTACAAGGTAGAAATTTGAATAAATCAATTTACAAGGAATTATATTTTACTCAAACTACTATAATTTTTCGATTTTTTATAATTTACTATGACAAAAAAATATTCTCCTAATTTTTGCGCAAAAAATGGCGAAAATTTTGTTGCTTAATTAATCGTTTTTTGCGCGTTGTGCACACAACGGTCTGCCGTAATTACAGGCTATTCAATTATTATTAGCAGTATCTAATGAACGAACGAACAGGGATAGCTCTATTAGATGCAGTGAGCCATTCAATATGCTAGAGGATTCCGATAAACAATGATATAGAGAGCAATTTGGACTAACTTATATTTTAAGTTTAAAGTTCCTTTGGGTAATATGTAATGCTTTGGGTGTGATGCTTTGTAATGTAAAGGTTTCGCTAACTTAATAGTAGTGTTTTAATATCGTATTATTTAAAGAATAATGTTCGTTTATGCAGTATATAAGGTCATGTATGTTTTGGATATAATGAATATTAACTATAAAAAAAGTATGTTTCAGATCCCTGATTTACATTTATTAATAAACCCTTTCGTCAACCATTTTGGTCATACACCAAGATAACAACCATAAATATTTTATCAACCAAATTGTAAAACATATTTTAAAAATACAAATTAAAAATTTTAAACTAATCAATATTATCAAGAGACCACTTAATTTTTAGCATTATACAACCATGGAAGAGTATCTAATGTGAAATTTAAAATTTAACCATTTAATTATACATTTCATTTATTTTATTAATAAAAAAAGTTTATGAATTATTTAATTGTTATTGAGTATCTTCTTCAATTAAAATCATTAATTATCATTGTAAGGTAGAAACTTTTAAAATATATGCAGAAATTGACAAATGAAAATAATGAATCTATACTATTTTAGATACATAATAACTTTATAAATAGATTTTGAACACTTGAAACTATTTAAAGTTGCACAAATTTTTTAAGAAACCCAAAAAATATTTCTTTTTAATGAATCTAGGATACTAAATAACAAAATTATGATAATAAGTTTATTTTTTGTTATAAAAAACAATGGTTAAAAATATAAAAAGATGAACAGATTTTATTATTGATAGTTTATGTGCTCTTACATCATTTTTAATTAATCAACTGTTGGAAATTTAGTGTTTCTAATTAAAGAGGTGGTAATTTTGAAAAAAAATAGTTTCTTAGAAAAGGTTTTGGTACTTATAAACTCTCCCTTTCTCCTCCGTAATCAATTAGCCTACAATTTTAAATAAGATAAATGATGGTTTAATTTAAACAATCATTATTAAATTAGAATATAAAATAATTATTTAATTTATAATTTTGTTCTCGGGTTTGATTATTAAAATCATTAAGAGAATTTGCAAAAGGTTGAGACTACATAAACTCACATAAATGACTTGCTAAATTAGTTTCAACGTACCAAATATTTTTTTATGTTTTATTTTAATTGTCACTTCCTTTCAAATGGTTAGTTGTAGGAAACGATTATGGATCAAAAAAATGTAACTTATGGTTTACTAATGGATGATTAAAGCCTTCATCTAACACATTATGTATAAGATGCCCAAAAATCACTCACAATTATAGTTCCACGCCGAATATGGCGATATATAAATCCATATAGAGTATTTCTTCTTCTATCATCAACAATAGTTACAAATCCGGTTTTGAATACTACTTCGTAGGCACCGAAAATCCAACACTGTCTAACGATATGGCCAAAATTAAATGTTCTCAGCATTAAAAATGCTTTGTAAATTTCAACAATACCATCTAGGCCATCAAGTAATATAAGATGCATAATAAAATAATTTGAAAAAATATCTTTGCATTTGCTTTTCCAAGAAACAATTGAATTAAGTAAAGTGACTTGAAAATAAATGTCAAAATTTGTGAAAACGATGAATGACTCCCTCAAAAAAAGGTTTTTTTTAAGCCAACTTTATTCCTGCAATTATTTTGAGGACATCTAAAATAAAATTCTTTATTTCGATAATCAAATACTCTTTAAAAACCATATCTGGTCCACATTCACATAGTTTTTGGGATGGAATCAATCCGATTTTCTAACCAATCAAAATGGCGTCATTTTCTATTTTCAAAAGTTCAAAAAAGCTTTTGTTGTTTAATTAATTGAAATACATGGATTAATTTAAATTTTTTTTACACTATTTATTATTATTAATTAACTAACAATCAATATATCATTTATCTTATTTAAAAATTACTTGTAATTGATAATGGGAGCAAAGTGTAGAAGTTTTATGTGAAATTTGATGATTTAAATTAAACCAGAATTTCAGAATGTTAATCTAGATTACAAATAATTCAAAGTTTTTAATTTTTTTTTCAAAATCTATAATCATAATTTTAAAAATAATTTAGAGCATTTTAATAATTGTTTCAACATTTTCATTTTTCTAAAAAATGGGAACAAATAATGAAGATTTTAAACTTGAATTTATAGGAAATTTACAATTTTGAAAGTTTCAGTTGAACTTTGTAGAAAATCAAATTTAATTTTTAATTAATTATAAAAATTTAGTCAGTTCCGCTAGAACCATTTAAATATCTTAATCAATAAAATTTATTCACTTTCTTACTATAATGAAATAGATCCTTATGATTTTCTTGATATATCTTGTATTCTAGTATCATTATCTATACTTATATGTTTGAAAATTTATGATTTTTCTACTAAAGAAATATATTTAAATTCCTACATTATATAAACTCTAGAATTTTTAAATATATCAATGTATATATAAATATATTCATTATAATTACATCAACTTGAAAACATCATATATAAATGCGATTACGTTAAAAAAATCAATAATTTGAAAAGTATACACAATCTATGTTCAATATCAAGTCAAATTTAACATTTTCTGTTTTACTATTAATGTTTAAAAATTTATATTAATATGTTTTACATTTTGTTATTCATAAATCAAATAAAACAAAAAAAAATAATTCAGGGTTATAATAAGCGTGCATATATTTTAGTGACTTGTTTAAACACCTTAATATTATCCACTGTTGTAAAAGTATTGAATTTAACTAATTTTTTGTAAATTTTACACCAAAAAATAGTCATATTTACAAGTATGGAGTCTGCTTTAGCTATAAAGTGTGTTTGATATTTATAGGAGTTTGTTTATTAATTATAGCAAGATAGAGCACCTTAAATTTTTTTAATACTATCAGTTATTAATCCTAATAAGTAACCAAAATAAATGTTGTCATCATTTCTGGATGATTTATACTTTTTATTAAAATAACTAACAATTTGTTTCGGAAATTTATTGTAATATAAATTCAATTTTCATATAATAAAAATTAAAATATATGAACAGAAATATGGTAAAATGGTTTAAATTTCTAGTATAGAACAAAAATATTAGATCCAATTTCAAAAAGTTAATCTTAAACACAACAAACCGTATTATACAATCAAAATCTACTATCAGTACCAGCAAATGCATATTTAATATAATTTTTAATAAATTAAATCCTATATGTGTGATAATTAAATCAAAGATTACTTAATGAACTTAATTTTAAAAATCTGTCAAGAAATCTGAAAAATTTCACTTCAATTATTTTCTAACGTCATATTTTGACAAGTGAATTAATAAATTTTCTAATAAAATTTTTGCAACAATCAACACAGCTTAAAAATATATTTACTAATTTATCACTAACATAGAATTAAATAAATTATATAAAGAAACTGCAAATCTAGCTATTTCTTTTAAAAAGATATCAAAAATTGACTAAATCTGTCATAAGAACTTTACTATTTGGTAATGATGAAAGATACAACATTGGAAAAGAAATTAAAGAAACTCATAAATTGTTTGTAATTTCATCATAGGAATCTGCAAAATCTCATAGGTATCACTTCAGGTAGGCAGCAAAATTTTTTAAAAATATATTTATGTTGTTAATTTGATTCTTGAGAACGTATAAAGATACTGGAAAAGGTCAAAATAATTGTTAATTGTTAATTTACTATTTCTTTCTGCAACTTCAAATTAAGATAAATATATATTTAATAAAAATAGCATGTATTCTTGATTGTTATTACGGTAGTTTATTTAATTAAAAATTGTGGATAGAAAATGGTCAGCTAATAACACTTGAAAAAAATAACGTGTACAAAAAATATTTTTAGTAATTTAAGCATTTTGCTGTAAGCATCATTTATAAAAGTATCAAGAAAAAGAAACTCATCAAAAAATAATCTCCTACCTTCATCATTTAAACCATTAATTTTTTTAACACGTGAGACATAATTTTTTGTTAAAGCTTTCAACATTCTGTTTGTGGAAACCTGTAATAGAACATTTTAAATAGTATTTACGTTACACGTTAGCATGTTCGTATCCGTTCAATTTTCTAAGATCTTTATAACTATTCTATTTATCAGTTTGAATGATGGATCTAAATAAAAAACTTCGCCAATTATTGTAAGAAATACTATTTTTGACCTGTTTTTAACAATCTGCACAAAACAAAATCCTGCTGAAGTTGAAGTATACACTATTACAAGTGACCAAACCTTTTCAACTGGTTGCCTTTCTCTGTCGCTTTAACCCTGTGATTAAGCATCACCTATTTAACTTTCATTTTTATACCGGGACCATCTAATTTTATAGGACACAATTGAAAGTAAAACTAAATTTTTGTTATAAATGTTTTTGCGAATTTTTCTCAATGTTAGTCTTATAGCATCAAAAAACCGCAAGATCTTCTACTAGTTTAATGCTTTTGGCAAATAAATATTGATTTTTAAAAATTAGCTAACTGGTATTGGTATTGTTTCATAAATACTATTTCTGAGAAGTGAAATACTAGTCTGATAGTGGTCACATGTATAATTTATAAGCCTTTAGTCATACTTGATCCAACCATAACAATATTTTTTAACTGCATGTCACTTTAGCATTGTTCACATTATACTGAATCGAGAATAAGATTATTGCTCATAAAGTAACATAACATCTGTTCATTTGTCATTAAAGTGAATTTTTCTAACTAGTTTTTAAATTGCATGTGTTTTATTTTAAATATTTGTTTCATGAACCCAAAATTATTTATTGATATAAAAGCTGGTTTCGAAAATGCCTTTCAGAACTAATATCCGATTATAGGAAACTACGTTTAAAGGCTAAAATTTATTGATTGAGGTATAAAAATTTTTAATATAAATGTTGGAAATTAATGGATAATTTTCTTATTTTATGATGATAAATGATATTTAAAATTATATTATAAATAGATATAACAACAAAAAATTCTTAAAATCAGAAATTACATGTAAAAATAAATCTTTCACAGAATGTTATAAAAATATAAAAATCTTGAACTTAATGACTATTAAGTATTATCAAATGAATCTATTGATTTATATTTAATAAATTATTTTAATAATTAGATGGAAAATATTCAAAATGAGCATATAAAATCTCAAATTTAAATAATGCATTTAAAGACAAAATTCATATATGTAAAATTTTAAAAAAATTTAAAAAATATTTTTAGTTAAATTTAACATTAGAGTAGCTCAACATTGGTATATTCATAATTTGAGACAATAGTTTTTTTTAAATTATCGAGTTTAAAATGCATGTTTGAAGTAAATAAAAATAAATTTAATAAAAAAATTTATTCGAATAAATTTTACGAAAAAAAGCGGGAAATTTATATAAAAGCTGCATTTGTGACAAATAATTCCTGCAAAAGGTTTATTTTAATTGATATTTGCAAAATTTTAATTTCAAAAAAGGTTCTATGGTGCATGAGAATTTCACGTTCCGATAAAAATTTAAAAAAAAATAAAAGAAAAAGAAGTATATTAAATAAATTTTGTTAATTTTAAAAAATTCAGTGATCTTTCAGTATTTTTCAATTTTAAACTCACATAAAAATGGCTCTAGGTACTCAAAGTGTGCATTGAAGTTTATTCTATTTTTCTTACATAGAAATTTTATAGAGACAAAAATCCTTTTATATGCTGATTATGTACTAGAAAGTTGTTTGGATACACAAAATTGATCAAATCATTTACTGTTTGGTGTTCATATGTACATAATGGTTTTAGAGCAGCACCATATGCCCTCTACATATCGGTTCCTATACAGGTACCAGGTAATACATTGTTCAAAATAAGCTGTACAATTTTTTGTTTCTATTTAGGACTAGTAATAGAAATGTACGCTTGGATCGCTGTATCTAGCCCTATGTACCATATCCTTTAGTAAGCCAACTTTTGTCGTTTTCAATCATCTTTGGCAGACTATTTTTAATAGAAACCTCCAATCATCGCACTTTTTTTTAATTATCTCTTCTATAATTATCTAGCTTATTGTTTCACAAACATAATTACGGTCATTAATAAAATATTCAATTCATATGCAATTTGACAAAATTGCATTCTTTTGATGTAATTATACATAATCATAAATATTGTTTTCATAGGTAACTTTGATTATTCAAAAAAGCTACCAAACCTTAGGCTTTTCTTGAATTTAAATGGAGCTATATATTTTCACACATATACATCAGAGAAAGATGATCTCTTTACATATCCAAATTGGCAATTTGATCCACATTTATTGCACTTGACCTCTATTTTATTAGTCCCAACCGAGCAAGAAAAAGTTTTGGACTAAGTGATTTATTAAAATATCAATTATATAAGCCTCTGAAATTCTTAAACTTGTGATTTCCTTATAAGAGAATACTATATCGCTTTCTATTTTCTTTTGGAACTTTTCGGCCCATTTTTGTTTTTTTTAATTTTCATCGGGAGTGAAATTTTCATGTACCGCTTCCATGATAATAACTTGACTAAACCACTACAAAATGCATTTAATATAAAAATAATTGTAACATTAATTATTAAATAAGTTAAGTATTTTAATAAGATGTTAATCTTATATTAAAATAAAAATATTTGCTGATACTTATCTAATAAGTTATTTAACGTGATCCATCTTATATTTATAACATTTTATTTGGGTAAAAAACAATTTCTATTTGACAAGGTTGGTTCAGATTATCCATTTTTAAATTCTTTTTAATTGTAGGTGAAAGTTTTGATTTGGATTAATTTCAGTTGTATGAAAGTAAAAGATAAAATTAAATAAAATTTTTTATTTTAAAAGAAAATATAAGACATAATCAGAAATAAAAAATACAAATATTTTTATTTTTGAAAGTATTTGTATAAAAGAAAATTTATAAAAAAGTAATTCTTATATACTCTTGAATATTTATAAATTAGATATAAATTGTAAAAATAGTTTTAAGCATAATGAACTTATTTATATATATAACTAATTACAAAAATATTTTTAAACCATAATACCTAATTACTAACAATAATGATAATAGCATAAATTTTATTAAAAAAGTAAATTTAAGAGATCTATAAATATAGATAATATCTGTTTGAAAGAAGATTCACAAGTAATAGTTTACCATAATTAACTTATTTTCTAATTTACATCATATAATATTTTAAATTTGACATACATATATATATATATATACTTTAGATTTCTAAGTATTTGAATATTAAGAGGTTAAATTATTCTAATAGGAATTATATATAGAAAATACAAAAAGTTGAACAAAAATAAATTTAGAACAAAATCCTTTTTATTAATAAAATAGGTTTATTAAACTGATTTAAATTTCTGTAAAAAAAATCTTTTTATGAATTTTAATTCACAATAAAATTTTATAACTTTTAGTGAAATTAATATAAAATACAATTAACATTGAATAAAAAACCATTTACACTAAAAATATAATTATATTAAGTATGAAAGTATTAAAATATTAAAAACATCTATTTCTTTGCAATTTCTTGTGATTAATATATTTTCTGATAAATATTAAAAAAATGCGATTTTACTGTTATAAAATTAACATAAAAAAAATTATATATAACTTAATTAAATTTATATTATAAATTATTCAAAAAATACAGATAAGAACTAAATGATGGTAGCTATTAACACATTGTTGATGAACAATTTTACTGAAAATTAAACTCATGAAACCGGCTATTATTTCGTAAATTGGATGTGGAAGTAAAAAACTAAAATAAACTTTAATAAGTTTTATTTATATTATTCAACTTTCAATATTTATTTTCGTTTAATAAGTAGTATAATAATCGCCTACGTGTAATGGTGCTCAATATCTTTTACAAATATATCTAGTTTAACTTCGTTTTTTATTTGTAGAGCATACTCTACACGCTCTAATCGGATTTGCTTTCCTGGCAGTGACTATTTTTTCTAAAACGTGGTCCCTTATATTTCCGATAAGCCTAAAAGGTGTATCTATATAAGGAGATGTTTTAAAAATTCGAAAATTGTAAGGTGAAACGCTACATTCTTTAAAAATTCAAACATATCCAACACTAGCTACTTTAAGTACAAAAAATTTTTTATCTTGTTTTATTTTCTGGCAGATAGGTACAGTACAGTTTATAAGCATTGAAAAAGATTTAGTATATCAGAAAAATGCTATTTTTTTGCTGCACTTTAAAGATTTTAGTTAAATACTGCTTGGCCAAGAAATGATCTGCACGATCTACCCTTTCATATAATTATTGTATTGTAATATGCAAGTAGGTGTGATTGTCTCGTCTTTATAATTTTATTTCGATTTCACCGTGATTTCATGAAAGCATCATGTATGGTTGAAATCATCCGGACTATTTTTAATCCTTTCAAAAAATAAGAATAACAGGTCCCTTCCGTAAAAAATTCATTTCTCATCTGTGAAGACTTTTGGATTTTTCTATCAGGATCTTTGGTAAGCCACGATTTTCTAATATGGTACCGTACATTACTGTTTTTTTTCTGAATAATAATTTGCTGCTGATACGCTCTTAAAATAATTTCTTAGTATAAATGATGCCACTGATCAAGATACGGCTCTAACACAGACTCTATTGTTCATTGTAGCTTTCTGCCATGCCACAAATAGATCTCGAAGTTGCAGATACACACTCTATCACTTTCACAAAGCATTCTGATAAAAATTCCATATTTTGTTATCTTGACTGGGTTTCATATCCGAAAGCTGGTGCGTCCTCTGAATGGTACAATTTCTTCGTCTTTAGCTAACTCTATTTGGGTGTATATTAGGACTGAAATTTTGGAATAAAATAATTATAATGTTCTAATTTTGCAAAATCTGTCTTTGGGATGTGTATGTTGTGTATTATCATTTAATGAAAAAATGTAAGAATTTGTTCAAATCTCATTCTGGGCATAGTTGATCGAATTATGGGTACTTTAATAAAAGAATTTGTTAACCAATAATCTTTCAAATGAGATTTTTGGTTTGGCCCATCAATATAAGTAATATAAGAAACTATTTTATATCATTAGTAGTAACTTCCGACCATGATACCATTTTTGCAGAAATTTGATGTAGCTCTTACATTTGAGAACAAAAAATTGGTCGGCGTAACGACTAATTAAAAAAAACACTATCAAAAAATAAAGCCATTGCCCTACTTATAGTTTATGCGTCACTAAGTTCAATAGTTAAACCAGAAATATTTAAATAATTCGGTAATTTTGGTGTAATTTCATGTTTATTCTACTCTTCCAAATTATCGTCACTATCTGATGCTTTTATATTTCTTTTTTGATATTTTTGTGGCCTAATATCAGTTGCTCTATTCTGATACAGTATCAATTTCACAATTATCACGATTCGATTGATAATCACTCAAACAATTAGATAAAGCATCCACGTATAATTCATTAAAAGATTCTTTATTACATTCCGTCATCGCTTCTTAAAATTTTCAAATTTTAAATATTTTTTGCAGCAAAAGATTCGGCGGGTCTTATAAGCGAGAAAAACGGTTTGTGTAATACTGTCCAACAATTGCTCTGTATGTTCGACAACAGAGAAAACAACAGTGATGCAAAAAAAGGATCACGAGTTTACTCGTAGTCGATTGGTAACATTCGTCATAAAAACTGGCTTGCTCGTGACAGCTCAACAATGTTATAAATTACTTTAAAAATGCATTTCTTGCTGATTTCAATCTAATGTACTAGAACAATTAATAAAGAGTTTTATGTTTGAACGATAATATTGCAACTATTACAATATAAAAAATTACCAATTATACTTGACTAAAAAGTAAAATATCAATTGACTGATCTAAAGGAAAATTTTGAAATATGAAATATAATCTAATATATATATAATAATGATAGTTAGTATTTGTACTCATTTACAGATTTTATAGTAAAATATGTAAGTAAAATAAATAAATAAAGATTTATACTTAAACTTGAAATTAAGATATGTGTGAAACGATATTGTTTATTATCAGCAATAAAAATTTTACTTAAATTTATAGTTTATATAAATAAAAAACATTTTTATGGTATTCAATTGTTACAATATTTTTATTTTTTTGAGAGTAGGTATTAATAACAAAAAGGATATTTGTTTAAGAGTTATTTTCTTAATAAATTTAAGTATAAAGATTACGTTTTTTGTTTATTTAAATAATATTTTTAATAATAAGTAGATTTTTTTTATGTTATGTACAATTACTAATTGTAAAAAAATTTACAAGTTTTATAAAAAGTGTATTAAAAATAATTTAAATTATAAATATTTTATATAACAGGTATATATCTAATTAATTATAAATTTTTAATATAACAGGTGTATATCTAATTTATTACAAAAAAATGTTTTATAACAGGTGTATACCTAATTAATTATAAATATTTTATATAACAGGTATATATCTAATTAATTATAAATATTTAATATAACAGGTGTATATCTATTTAATTATAAATATTTAATTTAACAGTTGTATGTCTAATTTATTATAAATATTTTATATAACAGGTGTATATCTAATTTATTATAAATATTTTATATAACAGGTATATATCTAATTAATTATAAATATTTTATATAACAGGTGTGTATCTAATTTATTATAAATATTTAATATAACAGGTGTATATCTAATTAATTATAAATATTTAATATAACAGTTGTTTATCTAATTTATTATAAATATTTAATATAACAGGTGTATATCTAATTTATTATAAATATTTAATATAACAGGTGTATATCTAATTTATTATAAATATTTTATATAACAGGTGTATATCTAATTTATTATAAATATTTTATATAACAGGTGTATATCTAATTTATTATAAATATTTTATATAACAGGTGTGTATCTAATTAATTATAAATATTTAATATAACAGGTGTATATCTAATTTATTATAAATATTTTATATAACAGGTGTATATCTAATTTATTATAAATATTTTAT
>CAKKLC010002961.1:0-11728 GCA_918559645.1 Ceratonova shasta | reverse complement strand
TTTCTCGCAAAAAAGAATCTAATAAATCTGAATTATTTATAATTTCAAGCAATTCTAGGAATTTCATTTTGCGCAGGCGTACGGGCCCCAAATTACATTCTTACCCTTTTTTGTATTTAATTTAAAAAAAACGGACTTTTATTCAAAAGTTTTTCATAAATTTTTAAAATGTTTTATAAAAATTTATTTTATAGAATAAAACAAATTTGAAATTAAAACTGTAAATTAATCTATAAACAAAAAAATTTATTAATTTCCCTATAGTAATACTAATCCCTCTTTGATTTAAATATTTCTTAAAACAAGATTTAACCTTCTTAATTAAAGCCGGTGAATTAGTATAATGTCGTTCATAATCGGATCTTACAATAATTAAAGGTTCTTATAATAATCTCCTAAATTCAATTTAAAATGTAATTAAATAATTTTTGAGTAAAAAGGCAATTTTATTAAAAATAATTTTGAAATATCTAGAAATTACTAGAAATTTCTTTTTTTAAAAATAACACAGATGATTGAACTCGTGAAATTATAAAAAAAAAGTGAAATGTTTAAAAGAGTCGCTGAGGTTTTAAAAAAATCTAATAGAAACATTTCAACAAGTGCAAGGTTTTATGGACCAAAGGAAATTAAGTTTGGTCATGATGCTAGAGTAGCTATGCTAAAAGGAGTTAACCAGTTGGCTGATGCTGTTTCAGCTACACTTGGACCTAAAGGCAAAACTGTAATTATTGAGCAACCTTTTGGTGGACCTAAAATAACCAAGGATGGGGTTACTGTAGCTAAAGCTATTGAATTTAAAGATAAACATATGAATATTGGTGCCAAAATTGTTTCAGATGTTGCTAATAAAGCAAACGATGAGGCTGGAGATGGAACAACTACAGCAACTGTCTTAGCTAGAGCAATTGCAAATGGCGCTGCAGATAAAATAACTAAGAGGGCAAATCCAGCTGAAATTAGAAAAGGTAGATCAATTTTAAATTATTTTTAAACTTTAGATGCATATTACTAAATATGATTATTTTAAAACTTCCTGATATTTTTGTTGAACCTACTAACCTTTTTTAGGAATTCTTTTGGCAGTTGAGAAGGCAGTAGAAAATATGAAAAACTTGTCTCAGGAAGTCAAAGACCACAAGGAAATTAGTCAAGTTGCATCAATTTCTGCTAATGGAGATAAAGCTATTGGAGACCTTATTGCTAATGCTATGGAGAAAGTAGGCAGGAATGGAGTAATAACAGTGAAAGAAGGAAAAACTTTAAATGATGAGTTGGAAATCATCAAGGGTATGAAGTTTGATCGAGGATATATTTCTCCTTACTTTATAAATTCTCCAAAGGGACAAAAAGTTGAATACCAAAATGCTCTAGTTTTGATTTCAGCAAAGAAGATCAGTAGTATACATGAAATTGTTCCTGCATTGGAATTGGCTAATCAAAAACATCAACCACTTTTAATTATAGCAGAAGATATTGATAGTGAGCCTCTAGCTGCTTTGGTAGTCAACAGATTGAAAATTGGTCTTCAGGTTGTAGCTGTGAAATCCCCTGGTTTTGGTGACAATAGAAAGAATACTTTGAAAGATCTTGCTATTGCAACAGGAGCGCAAACTGTATTTGGAGAAGAAGGCTTTGATAAAAAATTAGAAAAACTCACCGAGTCTGATCTTGGTCAAGTTGGAGAAGTTAGTGTAACAAAAGATGATTGTCTTCTCTTACATGGAAAAGGTCAAGTAGATAAAATTTCACAAAGAGTACAACAATTGAAAGATGAAGTTGATGATACGACTAGTGATTATGAGAAAGAAAAGCTTAGAGACAGAATTGCTAGATTACATGATGGAGTTGCTGTAATTAAAGTTGGTGGAGCTAGTGAAGCTGAAGTTGGAGAGAAAAAGGATAGATATACTGATGCTTTGAATGCTACTAGGGCTGCTGTTGAAGAAGGAATAGTTCCTGGTGGAGGAGTAGCTTTGTTAAGATGTATCTCTGCACTAGATTCTCTAGTTGCTGATAATGCTGATCAACAAGCTGGAATAGAAATCGTTAGAGATGCTCTTAAAACTCCTGCTTATGCAATAGCTTTTAATGCTGGTGTTGAACCTGCAGTTGTTGTCAATAATATTCTATTGTCCAGTGGAAGTAATGGTTACGATGCCGCAACTGACAAATATGTAGATATGATTGCTAGTGGAATTATTGACCCCTTTAAAGTAGTAAAATCTGCCTTGAATAATGCAGCTGGAGTTGCTTCTTTGTTATCGACTTCAGAAGTTGTAATAACAGAACTACCTAAAGAAGAAAAAGCCCCACAAATGCCTGATATGAGTGGAATGGGCGGAATGGGTGGAATGGGAGGAATGGATTATTAAATTTCTTCAACCTTAAAAATTGTCTGATAGTTTTAAGATATATTTTGTGTTAGATTTGTAATTAATGTTAAAAATTAAATTGTTTAATACGTATAAAATTATTTTATGTTTTAATAAACATTTCTGTTAACTGTATATTATATTTTTAATAAACTTTAATAATTAATATTTATTTATTAAATTAAAGTATTTTATAGTAATGTATTTAGATTTATATGAAATTAAATCATTTATATTTTGATTGATAAGATGCTTTAAAAAATTAATATTGTAAAAGTAATAATTTAATTACCATCAAATTGAAATATAGATTATAATCTGTGTGATGTTGTATTAATAATATTTTTTAAAAATAAAATTAGCGATCTACACCATAATTAAATTTATGTGATAATGTCATGTATGATGGATTATATTTAATAATATTTATCAAATAGATTCTTAATGAATTTTTTGGCACTTTTACTTTCCCCATATTTTTTAAAATAACACTTCAAGTACACAATTATATCTAATCGATATTTTTTAAAACCCGATAAAATAATGAATGTTTCTTTAGGTGCTTTGAATGATTTAAATTTCAACAAGCTTGTGAAAACAGAGGTGCTGGCCGTAGCCTTTTTTCAAGATAACGGACTTCTGAAAACTTCCTTAATATGTTGTGGAAAGGAAGCACCGATAAAGAAAAATGAAGGCAAGAAAAACAGTGGATACTATTTTCGTTGCAATGTTTCTACATGCCGGAAAGAAGTATCCATTATAAAAGGATCGTTTTTTGAAGGCTTCTATCTTACAATACACCAAATTCTTTTATTTATATATTTTTTTGTATATAAAGAAAATTCCCTGTTCCAACTAAAATGGAAGTGTAAAATTTCTAGGTACGAAACGGTAGTAGACTTGCTATCTTTCTGTGGGGAAGTTTGCATGATGCTTTTTTCAAATCATCCAAGGGTGATTGGATGCATTAGGCGAACGGTGGAGATTGATGTAATGGCTTTCGTCAAAAGAAGAAATAGTGTGGTCCGCGTTGTACGTACGCAGTAGATTTTTGGGGGTACAATGTACTTGATAAAGTGGGATTCTGTGAAATGTTTTCCGATTGTGCCAGAGAAACCATATGCTCTATTATCTTCAAGTACATTAGGCCAGGCACAATGATTCATTTAGATTGGACCAAAATCTATGATACTCTTTCTGATGTAAGCTACGTGCATCAAAAAGTCCATCATAGCAGAAACTTTGTCGACCCATTCACTCAAGTTACCACTAATTATGTTGAGTCTATGTGGCAAAAGGGCAAAACTGGGAACAAGGTGCGTTACGGTACTCACAGAAGCACTTTAGATGAACATATCTTTGAATTCATGTGGTGTCAGGAATTTGGATATAGTTTGGCAGCATTTATTGATCATATACAAGAATTATACTCCTTAAAATAAAGAACTATTGTATTTTTTCAGAATAATAATTTAAAATATTATAATTTATTTTTTTAAGAATAATTATTTTTATTATTATAATAATTATTAATTAATTAAATTAAATAAAAAAAAATATCGGGGAAAACATAGAAATGACATTTTTTAGTAAAAATCATACAAGTTTTCTTTTAATCTACAATTATTTAAATTTCATCTTCTTACTAATTTATTTTTTCAAGCGCACATTATAATATACATACTTATATCATTGAATAAAATAATAAAATTTAAAAATTAAAAGCATCGGAAGAGGAACTTTTTAACCATACCCCAAAATATTTTTGCGTAAGTTGATATTACCCCTCACCCATTTTGAAAAAAAGATAATCTATGTATATATATAAATAAACATTTTTTATTCAATTAATTTACATGGAAAATAAAATAAAAAGTTACATGAAAATAGTAATCATGTAATAGACAAACAAAATAAAATTCTGAAATTGGATCAAATAAAAATTCAGATTTTCTGGTTTCTGTTTCATTTTATTTAAAAATGATGTTGCTTGATGCTTAATACAATTACTTCAAAATTATGCCTTTTTATTTAAGAGAAATTTAAATACAGTCTTCGACGTTTAATCGATTTCTGTTTTTTCTTTTTAAATGTTTATTAGTGTAACAAAACCTTGTTCAAGAAGATAAGTTGTTGCAAAGGCAGAAATTTTTTTACCGCCCTATTATGTGTAATTTTGAAAGCTTTTGTAGCTTTTGACATTTAAAAAGACGACAGATTTGATTTTCTCCTAAATTGAATACGTGCTTTATAATTAGATCGAAGTTCAAATATTGTTTCTACCAATCACGGAGGTTTTTCTGGTTTGTTAGCAATTTCACGTTTAAAAGGATCTACAACCTAATTTAAAGTATTTATATCAAGATCTAGAAAGTAGTCAGAGAACCGCTATTTGACTTTTTTAAGATGTTTTTTTAACTTTATCCTTGATGTGATCAAAAGTAATATTTTCACAGATGTCCAAAAATAAAGCTGACATTAAAAAAGAAGCTATATTGTTCTGTTCTGCTTTCTTTCTCCAATATTTAAGCTTTAATCCAAACGTTAACAGTCTTTGATGGTTAAAATGATATCAACATTTTTTCCTTGCAATTATTTGTTCAATATATTTAAATTCTCAAATATGTCAATTAAATATGCAAGATGTGCAACCCACGAGGGTTTTTTATACTTATCTGTAAGAATATTATTTTGATTGAACATAAAAATGTTGATTTCACTTTTGAGAGCCCATATTCAAATGAGAAAATTTCCGAGAGAGAGAGTGCACACTTCTAGATAATAAAGTAGGTCCGTACATAAAGCTTCACCGTCTTGACATGATTCACGAAATAGCCACGTGTTTAGTGCATTTTCTTTGCTAGCATTAACAATTTTGATGACATCATGCATGACGGCTTCCAGTAAAGGTTCCAAATGTTTCACAAAAAGTGCTTGACGATGAATCATATAGTAAGTAATTTTAATATCTAGATTATTTTTTTTGCGAAAACTGAAAAACTATTAATACGACCCGACATAGCAGAAGCTTCATCAACAGACACATCAATACATTTTTCCCACTTTAAATTAATTTTGAGCATTTAAGTATTCATTTACCTTTTTATACACATTAATTCCACAAGATCTCAATATAGAGGAGAACAAAACAAAAATTCTTCTTTAATTGCATGTGTACCTTTTTAACGAACAGACACCATTAGATGTGAATTGCTATTAACATCTGTTGTCTCATCAAGCTGAATAGCAAAATATTAACCATGTTTTATTTAGTTAATAACCTATCCTTTATAATTTTTGCTAAGATGGAAATTCTTTCTTTTACAATTCTGGCAGAAAAGAGCACTGAATTCAGTTTCTTTGCCTCTATCTGACTACACATTATCTCTGCCATTTTTACACCTGCTGGTTTATCCAAATCCTCACCTGTAGTATGTAGTTTTATGTTACGGGCAATCAACTAGGCTACTTCAAAGCTAGCCTGCAATGCTTTACGGTTATTAAAGGTACCTAACAAGGTGCTGTCCAATCTTTGTCTTTTAACAGACATTTCTAAATTTACAAAGTATTCTCGCAGTTTGGGAGACAGATGTGAATAAAAATTATCCAAACGTTTCTTCAATTGACTTTTTTTTAAAGATTCTAAAGTCAATATTTTCAAAAATACAACACACTGTGGGTTCATTGTACCTTTGTCTTCTATTTGTGTAAAACCATAATTAAGGAAGTCTTACTGTTATGCTCTTTTCCTTTATGCTGCCATATGAAAGGTGACAGAAACATGGTTATAAAACACATTAAAATTTCATAATTAAGAATAACCTTTAATTATAAAAGTTAATTTTTTAATATGCGGCTTACCTTGATTGTTGAATCCGTGATGAAATGACGTTCCTTGTCAGTAATTTGCGCAATGTCAACCGATGCGTCGGAATCTTTGCGTTAATTACAACTTACGCAGCGCCTATAGTGGATGATGCAAGAAAAAACGATACGTAAACACGCACACACTACGCGCGTCTCTTACTTCTCACGCACACACATAAATTGATTAAGTTTGTAAAAATACTAACACGTTTATGAAATTGAAAAACTAGAAAAATGTCCTTATTATCCCAAGAAAAAATATTTTTACCCCATTTGGGGTAATTTACGTCGTTTACCCGACATTTGATTTAAGGTTATTCTATTTTAAGGTTTACCAGTCTATTTGTACTACAATTAATAAAATTTATTATAAAAAAGTTATACAATAATTTTTTCAATAAAAGAAATTTTGATTTATAGAAATAGACTAAATAAATAAAAAAACTCATGACAAAATAAAAATATTGGTAACTATTTAAGTATGAATTTTAATTTAAACTGACAATTTTATTTTGAGAACCATGAAAATTTTAATATAAGAAACGACTGGTAAATTAAAATTTTTTTATATTTTCCCGCTAAAACTTAAAATAAAAAAATGATAAAAAAGCTATGATTAGTTTGGGAGAGTTTGAAAATAAACTAATCAGAATGAATGACGAAGCTCTTATTTCTTTTTTAAAACAGCAACATCTTATAGTATATGGAATGACTTTTAGTTCGTGCGAAACTTCTTTATTATAAATAAAATATACTGATCAACTGGATTTTTTCCCCAACTAGTGGAAAAATCCACTTGTTTCACATTAACTTAACACATTAATAATTAGAGATTTTTGATAACTATTAGAAAAATTTTAAATATAATATTCTTTTACTACTTGTTAAAATTTAAAAAGAATTTTGGATCAATGGGAATATACCGACTTTTACATATCTGTGGGATTATATCGACTTTTTTTTAAAAAAAAGTAAAAACCAAATCATACTTAAATTCAATTGAAGAGAGGTTTTAGTTTAACATGCAAATTATTATAAAACCAATAAAACTCTAACAAGAATTTTGGATCAATGGGAATATACAGACTTTTAAAAAAAAAGTAAAAACCAAATCATACTTCAATTCAATTGAAGAGAGCTTTTAGTTTAACATGTCTATTATTATAAAACCAACAAAACTCTAACAAGAATTTTTGATTAATGGGAATATACAGACTTTTTTGAAAAAAAAAGTAAAAACCAAATCATACTTAATTCAATTGAAGAGAGCTTTTAGTTTAACATGTCTATTATTATAAAACCAACAAAACTCTAACAAGAATTTTGGATCAATTGGAATATATAGGCTTTTGAATATTTGTAGGATTATACCGACTTTTAAAAAAATAAAAACCAAGTCATACTTAAAATTCAATTTAAGATAGATTTTAGTTTAACATGCCTATTATTATAAAACCAACAAAACTCTAACAAGAATTTTGGATCAATTGGAATATATAGGCTTTTGCATATTTGTGGGATTATACCGACTTTTTTGAAAAATAAATAAAAACCAAATTATACTTCTTATTAAATGAAGAGAACTTTTAGTTCATCATGCCTATTATTATAAAACCAAAAAAATTGTAACAATAATTTCGGATCAATGAGAATAAACAGACTTGCATATTTGTGGGATTATACCGACTTTTTTGAAAAAAAAAGTAAAAACCAAATCATACTTCAATTTAATTGAAGAGATCTTTTAGTTTATCATGCCTTTTATTATAAAACCAACAAAACTCTAACAAGAATTTTGGATCAATGGGAATATACCAACATTCAGTCAGCGTAATCTTATTGATCCGGAGTTTTTTACTATTAGATGTATTACATTGTTCCATTATTATTTTATTTTATCTAGAATTTGCTAAAATTAATATATTTTTAAGAAATAAAGATTTTTATAGTGTTTCTTTGATGTTAGTTTACAGCAGTCATTTCGGTAGTAAAGTTTTGAAACGCGATATTTTTTTTCATATTTTCGACACTGAAATAACGATAATAAGAGATGAAAAAGTGCAGTTACGCTGTATTATACTTAATAAATTTCAAAACGGACATCATGCGACAATAGCAGTTAAAAATTTTTGTAATTTAAAGAACAGATAAAATTAAACTTAGAAAGTTCAAAAAATGTTGTATCTAGACATTTTTACCTAGATTTTTTATAAAGATCGGGTAGATCTTAAATGAACAAAAGTGGTAGAATTCAGGTATCTTTAGAAGTGGATACAAAATTAATATTTTTGGAGATAGCGTAGAAACTTTATATTCCGGCTGTCAGTTAAAAAGCATTTAATTATTTATAAAGGGTTCCAATTTATTAAATAAGAGTATCTTCCAGCTTATTGAATTAAACAGCGCACAGAGAATTTCAATATGACAACGAATACTGAATCATTATCAGAATGAATCATTTTTAAGCTAAATTGTCACTAGAGATACAAAATCAATCCTTTACATTAACAAAACCCGTAGGAGGCAGTTTTTTTTTCTCAATCAGCCAAAATTTGACATTACAGTAGCATGGCATCCAAGAGAAGATAATTTTATGCAATTAGTGGGATATTAAGCGTTTAATTCATAATGAACTATAGGAGTTTGGACAAATAATTATAACTGACATATATTTAACTCAGTTATATTGTTTAAAAGATACTATGATTTTAAAAGATAAGCCTGGGTTATTGAAGAGGATAAATTTGTAAATTCACAAATTAACATGTTTTTGGACATTTAAAAAAAATTATGATTAGTACATTGAGGAAACAAATTACTAACAGTCACAAAATCTATAATTCTGACAAATTATGTAATTAACAATTAAAGAACTTTATCTTAATTAAAATCCCTTGGATGCATTTACCACAATCAATTTTCTAGCAAGTGTTAAGTTTATAAAAAAAAAGAACAATTGTGTGAATTGTGTGAATGGTGTGTTGGTCAAACTAATTTTTTTCTTGTATTGGATAATAAGGTGTTATTCTTACCATTAGGACTGTAAATGAACATATACTTTTACTTTTTCTTAATCAAAAAATAGTTTTTTCACTTAGAGTAGATTGCCTCTCAGTACAGTTTTAAAATCTTTTTATAAAAATATTTAAGTGGTTCTGAACATTTGGATATCGCTATGAGTCATATATTCATCGAAATTAGGTTAGTGAGTTGTGTCATTTAGTAATTAGAGCAATATACCAACATGTTTGTAACTACAGTGTTTAAATTGCAGGAATAAGTACCGACAGAATATCTAAAATAGTTGAAATAGACAAAAGTTTATTTTTTTGGACAAAAATATAACCGAGGGTGAATTTTAAATCAACAGTGGTTAATTGGTGGTATAGAGAGAAATTCAAGAAATTTATTCATTGTCCCAGTAGATAAAAGAAATACCCAAACTCAAATATCGATTCTGTGATAGTTTATTTTGCCTAGAACTACAGTAGTTACCAATGAATGGAGAACCTATGGGCCAGTCGTTAAGAATTTTGATGAAATTAAACATTAGACAATCAATCAGTCAATTAATTTTTTAGATCATAAAAACAGTAAAATACATACAGAAAATATCGAAGGTCTTTGGTTAAGATCTAAATATTTTATGCGTAAAAAGCATGGAATCTCAAGAGAAAGTAAAACTGTTTATTTAATTCAATTTATGTGGAAAATTTGTTATGCAATCGTAAAAGGATCAATGCAATATTATTTATATTTAACATGATCAGAACAATTTAGGAAAAGCTGTAATTTTTTAAATTATAAAATACCTTAATTTATTAATTTACCCAATAATTTTATACCAGAACAACGATCTTCCGTATGATTTGAAAAATATGATGAAAAAATGAATTATTTTCTTTAAGTATCAACTTCACTCATAAAATTCTCTGGACTTTGATCTAAGCAACTATCATCTTTTTTAATTGTTAATTCATTTTCTTAATGGGAAAATATTTAGGATGAATAAGGAAAAATTTATTTTTTTCCATTAAAAAATCAAGGTTTTTTAAATTAATTAAAAAAGCTAACTGACAGGTGTAGAGTGATTTTAAAGAAAGACTGATTGAATATAAATATTTTAAAAAAATTATGCATTATACTTTTTTTAATTATTCTACTTGAACATAAAAATGCAAACACATATGGAAAAACATGAAACTATCATTTTAATTGTATCCAAGATAAAAGACTTTAGTATGATAAATAATTTGTTACCTTATCAAAGCTTAATTTTTGGCTTGTCCTTGATATTAATATTTTGATAGAATCATCATAATTAAAACTGATAGAGTAATTAAATAGCTAGAAATGTGTATTATTTCATGTTAGTTTTCCTATTATATTACCATTTTATAATTATTCATTTTTAAAACTATAACTATTTCTTCTAAATCATTGCGTTTATTTTTATTAATTTTATTATCACTAGACCTTGAAAAATTACAAAACCGAATTGATTAATAAATCAGATTTTTATAATATTAACTCTATAAATAATTGAAATTTATAAAATATGTAGAGTAGAAGAGTATTATCTCAGAATTTTGGGATTCTACTATTAATGTGAATCGTGTAAGGATATAATTTAATTATATATGAAATTATTAATTTTGTTTATGGTTCAAAACTATTCTTAACCCACTCAGTCAAAGATTATTACTAATATATTATTATCATTATACCTTTTTAATATCTAAAATAAGCCTAATTTTCTATGTAAATTATTTGGGTTTCTATAAATATTTAAATGCATCATATTTAGAGAAATGTTTTTTGGGTAAATTTTATTATTCAAAATAAAATTATTATAAGAAGTTCAAATTTTTTGATAAAATTATGTTTTTATTAATTCTACAAGTCATTTGTATACTGTTCCTTTGATTTTAAATGGTATATCTAATATATAGGTATAAAATAATACAAAAGAATGATGAATTAGTATTTTTTAGTTAACAAAATAAATATTATTGAAGACTTTAAAAAGTATATATATTGTTTTATTTCACAATTATTGCTCTAGGAAATAAAAAAACTAGTGTGAAATTGACCTTATGAGCGATTTTACTGTATTATAGCTTAACCTTATTTCACTCAGAATAGTTTTATTAGTTTTGGGGTGTAAAGGTTATTAATAGAATTTACCATTTTAAATTGCAATAAAAATGTTTGTATAAAAGTCTTGTTTAATATTTATAACTTATAAAACATGTTTTATATTACTATTGCAAATCATTGAATTAGTAAAAAATTTAAATAATAAACATGTATGGAGAAAATAGAAAATTTTTTTTAAGATTAAAAGAATATTTAAAAAAGTGGCAAAACCCTTAATTTGCTATTATCTTATAAAATGGTGACCCGATAAAACCGCGCCGACAAAATCGCGAAGTATGTTTTCCGACAAAATCGCGCTGCGATTTATATTTACCATTAGATTTACA
>CAKKLC010002959.1:48978-64141 GCA_918559645.1 Ceratonova shasta | reverse complement strand
GGTACGAAAGAGCATACCCAACATGTAGAAGCTTTCAATAATTCGCTCAAAACGGAGATAACATGTCGCATGGGGTTGAAACTTCAAAGATATCAGATTTTCTAACCAAATTTATCTGGAAATGGAATAATAAGAAGAAATTACCTGATTCATATTTTCTTTTGATGAAATTAAGAGATTAAATTTATTTCTTTCTATTTAGTTTAATTTTGTTCTTTTAATCATAATATGTGAATTTAATATATTTCTTTAAATTTCTTTATTAGTTTTATTAACTTTTTACAGAATTTTTATGATTTAATTTTTTGGGGCTTTTTATTTAACAGATCCAAAGAATCTGCTCTATATATTTATGACATATTATGTCAGAACAGTTAGTGGGGATCTTATTACCTTGTATATGTAAAAACAAGAAATGCTCTTTTTAAGTGAAGACAGATTCTAATCTGTTAATACTCTCAGAAACACCTCATAACCATTGGAGGTTGTCTGATACTGAAATTAGAGTGCTTTTTGTTAGGCATGAGTTTAGAAGTATATCTATTGGTTCTCACATAAGACCTAATATGATAATATCTTCTTTTCTCAGTAGTCTTAATGCTAACGAGAAACAGCTTCCGCCTAAAAATATTAATCTGAAACAGGTTGTTTGGAATCAAAGGAAAAAGGTAGCTAACTTTACTTAAAATAGAGAAGAAGATATAGCTGAAAAGCTAAAAAAAACTTTGTCCGGTAATAGCTTCTTGTTATACGATGGTAGATCTAATGATCCTTCTAGAATTTTAATGTTTCTAAACCTTCTGTATTATTAATATATAGCAAGATCTGAGGTTTTTCTAATGGAAGGTACTTTTCATTGTTCGCCTCGAGAGTTTACACAGCTTTATGTTATACACTATTGTTTTTTTAAGGTATTTTTCTTCTATTTTTTAAAGAGTAAAGAAGAGCAGGTATACAGTAAGCTATTTACAACAATCAAGCGGCTACTATTCCCTCACAATTTAAAACGTAAAATACTAGACTTTAAAATGCTCCTATAAACGCCTGTAAAACACTTTTCCCAATGACCAAGATTTCATACTGCTTGTTTCATTTTGGACAAATAGTATGGTGAAACATTCAAAACATGGTTCGGTTGCCAGCTATAGAAGCAATAGCATATTTAGAATAAATTTGAAGTGTTTAATGGCATTAAATTGTATGCCTATTGACAAGTAATTATCGGATTTGATGCTGTCAAATGTAGGATCATGTAAGAGTCTGTATCGCATAATTTAATTGATTTATTAAACTTCTTTGAAAACAACTTTCCGAAACAAAATGTATGCGCCTTGAAATGCTACCTAAAAGGTGTTATTGGGTATCCCTCTCACTATTAATATATGCGAGGGGTACAAAAATATCATAAAATATCTTTTAAATAGCGCTTATCCTACTTTAACCTCTCTACTCCTAATTCTTAGAGAGAAAGATACTATTTCTCAAAAGAAATATAGAAACAGCACTATTAGAAAACAAAAATCTAATAGAAAGATGGGAAGATACTATAAAACTTGAGACTTTTATGGATTTATTAAACAGATTTGCTAAATACGAAGCTATTGACCACTTAAAGGCAGATTTAATGGGTTTTAATTAGCATTATGAATAAATTAAAGCTCCTTAAATTTTAGTATTTTTATTTTGAAGGGTTATTTTGAAAAATTTTACGTTTTAAATAAATGGTGCAAAATTCACTTTTGGTGAAAAATAGGCGCAATCGTGTTGGTAGGAAATTTTTTATTAATTATCTAAAAATTAATATTAAGATAATTCTATCTGTTACTAATATTAATTATACCGTAGAGTTTAGTTAAATACAAGCCATTAATATGTAAAATTCTGTTCCAAACAATTTAATATCGTTTAATTTAAAACGTAAAAAAATTTGGATTTTTTTTACTTGATTTGTTTGGCTTTAGAATAACAAGTTTGATTTACTGAAAAACCTAATTCTTTTAATTGAATTTAAGTTTTTAATTTTATTTGATATTTTTTTTCACTGATAGCATTTTTAGTATTTAATTTTCACTTATCCAACAATTTTATATAAAGAAAATGTAGAAATATAAAAACCACCAAATACTTTAATTATTATAAAGTTATTATTTCATGATAGTCATTAAAACTTTTGTACTTAAAAAATTGAATTATAAAAATCAATATTCTTTTCATTTAAAAATTATTTCTACAACTACTTAATTAATAAAATACTGAAAATTCTAAAATTAAGAATGACGAAACTCAAATTGTGATATTTCATATATAAATGTATTTATAAGGTATATCAACATATCATTATTGAATATAGGACAAATGAAAATTGTAATGAAACTTTTGAATCTTAAAATAATCTTTCTTTTAATGTTATTTTAAAATTTTCTAAAATTATCTACACCTTCTTTGACTTTGTGTTACAAAATTCTATAATTCTTGGTACCTAATACAACAAAAATATTTTTTATCTTGCAATAGGAACTAAAACATATTCCTTTAATTCTCATCCTTGATAGCATGATTAATTACACACAAAAAATATATTTCATATGAAAACAATTTTTCTAACATCATTTACTAAATCCAGTTTTCCATAAAAATGTCATATTAACCTAACATGTATAATTTATCTAAAAATTTACATGTTTAAGGTTGGTTCATTTAATATAACACTCAAAAATGACTTTTTTAACTTGCCAGTTGTTATATTTTATAAAAAGAAACTGTTTTTAGATCGCAAATCAAAAATAATATAATCAATTAATATTTTTTGGAAATTTCATTAACAAATAAATATAATTTTTTTATTTGTAATTATTTCAAAAGTTAATTGATACTAATTACTTTCATTTTATCTTCTTTTAACTGAATTCATAGAAATATAATCAAATTTTTACATTACAACCATTTTTAAGCAATAAAGTTTAGCTCATTTAAAACACAGCCATCCTTTGTAATTGTCTCAATCATAGCTAAAAATTCCTTTTTTATTCAGGTTTATTTTAATATAAAATAATTGTTCAACTGAATTTTTTTGATTCTTTATATGTATAATAAATATAAAATGTATGATAGCCGTATTTTACTAAAATGTTTTTTTGCATTATGACAAATTAATACTTGTAATATAATATTTTGAGACAGAAGGAAAGATACAAGTAGACTAGCAAAGATTTTAAGCTTAACTTTTTGCAAATTTATTAAACTTTAAAGAAATGCAGTAAGAAGTCATATTTCTATTATTTAATATAAATATTTATTATTTACTTTTACCTACTAGTGAATTTCAGATATCAGTAAATTTTGATGTTTTTCCTAAAAAGACTTAAAAATGTATCAAAATAATTTATAAAATCCTATGACAAAGTTATTTTTTAAAATATTTATCATTTGAAGACTTATATGAGATGGAACAAATAAATTGTGATAGTGACTACAATTGATTAGAGAGGTTTATTTTTAGCAATCATGATTATATTCTAATAATATAAAATTAGTTTTAGCACGACTATATCAAATATTTTCTGATAGTGACCGTCTCAATATATGATAAATTACATCCATAAATAGCTAAGAGTTTAGAAAGTCTTCAGAACAATTAAAAAAAAATTCTAAATTATAAAGTTCAATGAAATCTATTAAATTACAACAGGCAGTAAATTTTAAGTGTTTAAATATTTAGATAGTAAATTTGCATCTGTAGATCATAGAAATTCTTCTAAATTTGTAGTTTAAAACTAATTGCTGGTTTCAATATACACCGAGGTCCAATATTTAACTTGAAATCTTTAACTGAAATTCTTGAAAAAGATACCTCAATATAGAGATGTCTTAAGTTTTGAAATTAGATGAATGATTAGTATTTTAGATCTTCCATACTGATTTGGCAATACCATTAATGATATATTTGAATCGATGTTAGATCCATTTAATTATAAATAGATGATAAGTATGTTTTTAACTGATAAAGATTGTCATTTAAAATATCTGAACTTTTTTTAATCAAACAGTAGTTAAAGTCATTAAGCTTTTTAATTCAATTTTCTATTTTTTTGGGTTTGTAGATGATTTCATTTATTTAATTTACTAGTATTATTTGCTTCTTTTCTAAAAGTTTAATCGTTTGTTTGAGTGATTTATTATAATATAATATTTCATTTTATCGCCTATCATCTACATTAAAATCAGGTTTAGTAATTTAAATATTCTTTTTTAAAATTATGTTTGTAATTAGCTTTCATAAACTTATTTTTTATGCCATCTTAAGATGATTCCATATGATTTCTTCCACGTTAATTTTTAAATAGAAAACTTTTTGTTTTTGAAATATGGAGTCACCAAGTCATTTTACATTGTTAATAAAAAAAGTACAAATTTTAAAAAATAATATTCTGTTAAAAATAATTAAAAACGTGTTAAAAATTAATATTAAAAATCCCCTATGAATTATTACGATATTATACGCCTTTTTTGGAAATGACAGATTTGCTGGTACATCCTACTTCCAAAAAATAGGATTGTTAAAGTGTTGTATATTGTGAGAGTTGGAATGCAGCAATTCTAGAAGTTTAATATAACTTCATGTTGATGGAATTGCATTTCGATGTTAGAAGAGTTCTTGTCAAAAATAAAATGTGTAAGCTTTAATCCGTAAAAAAATTTTTTTTTGCAGCTTTTAGTCTTGATATTTCGACTATTTTAACATTAGCATATCGTTGGTTTCATGGTCAATATATAATTGATACAATAAAAGACTTAAATGTTGCAAATCAATCAATTCTGAAAATTAATAACTTGTTTAGAGAAAAAAACTGCAATTTATTTTACGAAAAACTCAGTCTATCTCGAAAGACCTGGCATGATCTGCAAAATCGACGAATCTATGTTTTGGTACAAACAAAAGTATCATAATGGTAGAATTTCATTGTAAAAAAGATTTATTTTCGGAATTGTTGAAACTTCAACAAAACCAGTATCATATTTCGTTCCTGAGCGACGTGCTGCGTGTTTGATTCCAATAATATTTTAATTATGTAGACCAGGTTCAGTTATTTAGAGCAATGAGTGGAAAGCCTTAAAAGAAATCTGAATGTACGAATTTGTTTACCAAACTGTTAATCATAATTGTGTTAATACGCAAACAGTAGATTCACTTTGGAAAAAGCTGAAAAGAAGGTTATAAAAATGATGGCTTTAAGTTTGCAGTCGTTAAAGACCCATCTTTTTGAATGGATGTAGAAAGATAATTTTTGAAGAGACAATTTAGAAAAAATTTTGGACTTAATTTGTAATTAAAAATTTTATTAAATTACTTTATTGATATTCAACATTTTTTTATTTTTATTTTGGGGAAAAAAGGATCTTTGTTCTTTTGAACCCACTAGTGATAACTATGTTTTTCACCATAAAAAAATCCATATTCTTTTTATATAAAAATTTAAATTCAAAAATTTAAAAATAATTTAATAATTCAAAAACTTTTGTAAAATCACCTCTGCAAATTTTGTCTTTCCACATCCATTTTTTTAAATTTAATTTTAAAGAATTCAAACAATTTCCATGTTGAGCTTTTATTCTACTTTTTAATTTGTTCCAAAAAGACTCAATATTTTGAGTATGAACTCCAGTTGATGGAATAACAACATTTAGACTGAGATTTACAGTATCATGCTCTAATTGGTAATTAAAAAGGCTAAAGTAGGCTCTCCATTTATCAGACAATAAAATTGATCCTGATCTGATTTAAGTCAAAATTATTGACACTAATACCTCTCTTGATCTGTTTTCAACCATCTCAATGTAATATTTTGCAGGTTTAAAAGATGTATCTGCTATTCCAAACACCATCGGTACTCACTTTTTACTTTTACAATGTGTTACTTTTGTTTGTATCTGAACATCGATTCATCGATTTTACATATAAGCCATTTCCACCAAGTTGATAAATATTTGTTTCAAAATATTTATTACTTAAAAGTCTTTATTTATTGTATACTTTTCCAACAAATTTTTTACTAACTCAATAATCTAAAAAAACTTTCTTTTAGAATTGGTGTGCAAACCAACAATGAATTATTGTTAGCAATAATTCAAAAATGTTTTTGAAGTCATTAAAAAAGCTTAATTTTCTTAATTAAATGTAAACTTTAAATTTGTAACATTGAATTATTGCATTTAATTGCATGTCCATCTATATTTCTTTTATATTTTACTTGATACATTGCATGATTGCAACTTTTACAATAAAAAACATTACCCAATTCGGATCACCGCAAACTGGTCATTTTATAAAAAAGCGCAAACTCGTAAAAAAAAAATTTTATAATATAAACTAATTTAAAAAATTAAAATTCATAAAATTAATAGACAAGCTTATAAAAAAAAAATAATTTCTTTATTCTTTTAGTTATCTCAAATTTGAAATAGTATAAATTTGATAGGTCATTTAAAAATTCAAATTTATCAAAGAAATGATATATATTAATTAAAATTTTAAGTTTTTCTTCTTTTTCAAAATCATTACTAAAATCCAAAATACCTTTTCGCAACATTAATATATTAAATTTATCAAGGTCTTCTTCTTTAAGATTTATGTCATAAAAATTAGCGATGTTTAGGTGCGGAATTCTTGTTCTTAAATTAAGTGTTCTATTCCAGCTTTCAGCACCATTATTTGTTTTAGAAAGATAATTTTTTATTCTTTCATGAACATTCTAAAATTAGATAGGAAATCCATCTTTATCTGAATTTTTATCAATAAACTCTATTTTTTTCAATTAAGTTTTTTCAAAATAATTTTAAAATTATCCTGTATTTTCAATTTTTAGAAATTCAATTTTATCTCTAATAAAATTGAAAGTCTCCATCATATCTTTTATTGGGAGAAGAGCTAACAACAGTATTTTTTTATAAATTGTTTTAATATGTTTAATTTGATTCTTTAATTGGACCCAAGCCACCTATTCTCTGCCATATCAATTATCCCAAGTTAAAAAGACACCCTTTAGAATCACAATGATAAAAGCATTTTCTTAAAATGTTAATTAAAGCTTTTTCAAAGTCTGAAATAACTAATTTAGGGTTGATTGTAACAATTTTTTAAATTCAGAAAAAGCTTTTGATATGATTTCTCACTTTTATCCATTATAATAATATAAATAAATTGAAACATTTTTAAAACAAAAATTAATGAATTACAAGCATTTGATAAAAACCTGATGATAATCATTTAAAAGTACCATCAATTTCAAAAACTTCTAAATTTTTTATATATTCATGTTTGAACTTTGTAAAAACTATTAAAATTCTTTCTGGATCTTTTAATCCACTGTCAAACTGCAAAAAATTAGCACCATTTAAATCTTTTTTTAGATTTTCAGGTAATCTTTTAATGTAGCCAAAACAAAATTAATCAGCTTATTTCTTTCCTTAAATACAGCATCTCTAATAAATTTAATGCTTGGAACCGAATTGGCTATATTTTCAGTGGAAATAGGAGCTAAACTTTGGGAAACTATATCAAATGAACTAGCTGAAGATTTTGTAGCCAGATCTTTTTTATGCAGCATAAGCTTAAGTTTTTTTTATTTTGCCAGGAACACTTTCATGGTATACTGTTTCTGAATAAAAACATCTTCATTTTCAATTATAAGTGAACCAGTGCAACTTCTTTTCTAGCACCTATATCTTGTTCTATTTTCCTTGTTGTAGTTCTTGGTATAAATAAAGTCTCAAAATATTATCAATTTAGAGCCTCTCTGTGATTTAAATTTTTCAAACATAGATATCCTAAAAAAGTACTTTTATAATACTTTTTTTGACGACTTTACGCTTTTTTATTTAATGACCAGTTTGCGCTGACCGTATCCATCTATATTTCTATTATATTTCACTTTATGCATTGCATGATTGCAACTGTATCAATACAAAAAATTTCCCAACACACCATTTTATCTTAGGATATTGATTATTTCGAAGCCTATTTTAAAATTGTTAAATACTTCTAAATTAAAATTATTCATAAGGTTAAAAGTTTTTGTAAAAAAAATTTAGTTTAGGTTCTTATCTTTTACTTTTAAAATCACCTGATAATCTGGCACGCAAAAAAATTATTTATATAAACTAGGGGTGTACAACTTTTTTGCCTTGGCCACTTTTTATAAATTTAATAAAGGTGGGGGCTAAATGTAAATTGATATTGTTAAGAAAAAAAGATCAGATTTTTATTTTAATAAAACGAACAAAGAAATATGAGACTCAATAAAAGCATCAATGAGATATTCAGCATTGTTTCTGTTTGCACAAAAAGTCGATATCTGCTGCAACAGTAGATGTGTTTTTTTTTAGGATTGCTGATAAATATTCATAAGTGAGAATGGATCGATTCTTTGTTTTCACGTTTTTTATTCTGGAAAAAATCTGTTCACAGCAATATGTGCTGCCAAAAAGTGCAATAAACCTGCGAGAATGTTTGGCTAGGTTAAGAAAAAAACCCTGATGAAACATACTGATTGTAAAATGTAACAAAGTCATGCTGATCATAAGCAGTTTTTAAATTGCTATTATTATAAACGTCGATTAGTTTGTTTTAATATTCATCACGAGCATCAGATGGATAAATATTAAAATGATTACTAATCGTTTTCATGGCGTATGCATTTTGTTTGAAATCCTTAAACTTCTCTTCTAATTTTATCAATAACTTTGCTAAGAAGAAGTTAGTACTTCATATAAGCCAGCGTTTTAGGGGATCTTGTTTCTAGTTTTGTGAAAAGTTACAGTTTCTTCTGATATAAGTGTTGCTGGAAAAGTTTTAGCTTCTTCACAAATGCGACAATACACTAATACAATTTATGGACCAATTAATCCTAACCTTCAATTTTGACATTAAGATCTGTAAGATTTTTGGTAATGTTCACCAAAAAAGCCAAGTCATTCTATCACTGTGGCTCATCAAGCAAACAAATATCTTTTACATTTTCTGTCATTTATGTATTTATTTCATCCCGAAGTGACCGAAACCTGGTTAACGTGTTTGCCCTACTTAGCCAACGGACTTGACAGAAATAAATAAAATAACAATGATCTGATTCGAAGTCTTTAAGGAAAGCCTTAAATTGTCTTTGGTTTAGCTCATGAGACCTTATACAATTTATTGTTGAAATCCATTTTGTCCATTACAAGTTGCATGTTCAGGACCTTTGTATATAGCTTTTCTTGGTTTATGATGCAATGATAAATGACAATTTTGTGAGTTACCAATTTTACCATTAAAAGATACAAACTCATTGTGTCTACCTGTCATTGAAGGGGCTATGTCTGTGGTTAAACTAGTCAATTTAGTTTAAAAAGATTTAATTTTGTGAGAACTTTTTTGACCTGATCCAAAACATCCCTTCCGTTGTAGTGACTTTTAATGAAAATAAATATAAAAGTTACTCGATAATGAAAAACTTATTCTGTTATTCAACGTACAAAGACCGACAGTTAAGCCGTATAGTTATTGTGCGAGTTTTTATTGAGCGCAAGAGAATAAAATTCGCATTGAGCAAGTCTTTTAATGAGACTTTCTTCTATGTCAAGGGGAGCTCGTCAATCCTTCTGACAAATTTTTGGTCAGAAAGACTGACACTCTCTACCTCTTGCTTTTTTTCTATACAGACCACACCAGTAAACAACCTTAAGCATTACTTAACAAATTAACGATTGGAAAATGCTGTCATCTTCTCTGCTACAGCTTCAGCTAGTTAAAAACTTCCATTGGTTGCAGCATCTAACTTGTTGATCACTGTTATAAACAATGACTGAAGTCCGACAACGCTCTTCTTCAACAAGTTTACGCTATCAATTCGAAGTTGACTAGTCAGGTTGTTATACCTTTCGCCTTGATTTGTTGAAAAAATACGCTCAACATTGTACTCATTTGAAACGGTAATATGTTTCCTGGCATACTAGGCACATTATTCTACCGAAGCGTTGCATAATAAAATAGTCTACTTGTCAAGATGCTTTAATAAGTATTCCTTTTGTGTTAATTTTTAATTTCTTGCAAAAATTTACATTCGGTGCCATTTTTTGGGATTATCAGTTTATCGCTCACATCGGATTTACTGTAAGTCCGACCAAATAAAATGCAGCATTATGAATTGATCATAAAATAGCCGTTTCGGACACCTTAAAGCATCACGCTCTTGACGAAGGGCTTTGCATGACCTTATATCACCGGTTGTATGATTAAAAAATAATGGAAAATATTTAGTGACAAATATTTTTGGGATAAGGCTGCGGGCGGCCTATTGGACATCCCTGCTTTATACATTTTAAAAATATCTAATTTTTACAGAATCCCGAATAGTTGAGTTTTATTGCAAAAATATTGATAAATTCTGAATTTAAGAAAATGGATCTATAAGAAATCAGTTTTTTTTTTATTTCATGTGAACGTTTGAATAAACAGGTAATTACTTTAATGCGATATAAGGTTAAATAGGCAAATTAAGGTGTTTTTGAAAATTTAAACAAAATTCAAAAACATAAAAGATTATAACTTTTGCTAAAATTTCCTCTTGATTTTTCAACATAAATAATATAGGATTTATTCTTTTAAGGTTGCATATCAAATGTTGTCACATAAATTTAATAAAATAATCAGTTTTACTTACGCTTGAAGTTTCACGCTTTTTAGGCATAAAATATCTAGATTTTGACCAAAGATCTTTGATATTTTGTCTTTGCATTTCAATGTTGTTAGGGTCTACAAAATCGATTTAGTGGTTGATTTTTAGAGGGTTAATTTCATAAAAATTGTCCAGTACTGCCCGATAGGCTTTCCATTCATCAGTAATGACTGTAGTTACAGACAAAAGATACTCTTGAAGAATTGATATTATAGTTTTGGTACTTCTAATTTCTATTTGGACTATGAACAAATTTCTTTTATTTCTCTCTATAACAACCATAAACCACTGTTGATTGAAAATTCTCCCTGGATTTTATTTTAATGTAAAAATAAGCTTTTGTTGATTTCAACTATTTATGGAACTACATCTGTGCCGATTCTTCCAATTTTAACACTTTTGTTGCAAATATGTCGGGTTTTTGCTTCTAGAATTAAATGACACTACTCACAGATTATTGATATATAGATAACTCATAAGCGATATCCAAATGTGCGGAATCACTCAATTATTTATAAAAATTCTACTGAGAGACAATCTATTTCACTGAAAAATGATGTTTTCTTACAGAGCAAGTAAAAGTACATGGCTTTTTACAGGCCTTACGGTAATTATTAACACATTTTTATCCAAAACAAGAGACAAATTAGTTTGACCAATTCACAATTCAAACAATTGTTAATTTTTTATTAACTTAACACTTGTTAGAAAATTCATTGTCGTGATCAGATCCAAGAAATTATAATTAAGATAGGATTCTGAAACTATTAATTGCATAATTTGTCAGAATTATAGATTTCCCGACCGTTAAGTATTTTTTTTTGCACATTAAACAAACCATTATTATATTGTTTAAATCTATAAAAAAACATTAATTTGTGCATTTACCGATAAAACTATTTGTAACTGGAAAACTTAAATTCAAAAAATTAAATTTTAGATCAGTGAATATGTGGAGTACATTAGAAAATATTATTAATTAAGGCTTTTTGTAAATCACATTACATTATCAAAAAAACTAAATATAATTAATTAGAGTTTTTTTATTGCAATAGTACAAGAGAAGGATTTCAGCATAAATTTATAAATCATAGTATATCTTTTGTAAATCAAAAATAATATCATATAAAGATAATTAATTAAAGTTTTTATATTGCAATAGTACAAGAGAAGGATTTCAGCATAAATTTATAAATCATAGTTTATCTTTTGTAAATCAAAAATAATATCATATAAATATAATTAATTAGAGTTTTTTTATTGAATAGTACAAGAGAAGGATTTCAGCATAAATTTATAAATTTATAAATCATAGTTTATCTTTTGTAAATCAAAAATAATATCATATAAATATAATTAATTAGAGTTTTTTTAATGCAATAGTACAAGAGAAGGATTTCAGCATAAATTTATAAATCATAGTATATCTTTTGTAAATCAAAAATAATATTATATAAATATAATTAATTAGAGTTTTTTTATTGCAATAGTACAAGGGAAGGATTTCAGCATAAATTTATAAATTTATAAATCATAGTTTATCTTTTGTAAATCAAAAATAATATCATATAAATATAATTAATTAGAGTTTTTTTAATGCAATAGTACAAGAGAAGGATTTCAGCATAAATTTATAAATCATAGTTTATCTTTTGTAAATCAAAAATAATATCATATAAAGATAATTAATTAAAGTTTTTATATTGCAATAGTACAAGAGAAGGATTTCAGCAAAAATTTATAAATCATAGTATATCTTTTGTAAATCTTTTGTAAATCAAAAATAATATCATATAAAGATAATTAATTAGAGGTTTTTTATTGCAATAGTACAAGAGAAGGATTTCAGCATAAATTTATAAATCATAGTATATCTTTTGTAAATCTTTTCTAAATCAAAAATAATATTATATAAATATAATTAATTAGAGTTTTTTTATTGCAATAGTACAAGAGAAGGATTTCAGCAAAAATTTATAAATCATAGTATATCTTTTGTAAATCTTTTGTAAATCAAAAATAATATCATATAAAGATAAATAATTAAAGTTTTTATATTGCAATAGTACAAGAGAAGGATTTCAGCAAAAATTTATAAATCATAGTATACCTTTTGTAAATCTTTTGTAAATCAAAAATAATATCATATAAAGATAATTAATTAGAGTTTTTTTATTGCAATAGTACATAGGAAGGATTTCAGCATAAATTTATAAATCATAGTTTATCTTTTGTAAATCAAAAATAATATCATATAAAGATAATTAAAGAAGCATAAAATAATATATAAATATGAGTGACTAATAATACAAGGTTTTCACTTTTTTCGGTTTATTTATAACTTTTCATTTCAAAAACGGATTTTCACATTTCAATTTCGGATTTTCTCAGTTCAATTTTGGATTTTTAATGTTAATCCTATTTATATTTGAATTGATTAATCATGGATGACAAGTATAATAATGAATAATACTACAAATTAGTCTTAAGGCAATGAAAACAGTATTAATGATGTTAATGTTACTAAAACCAATGTCATAAACAAAAGTGAAATTAAAACTATGACAATAGACACTACAGAAATAAACAAAGTCTGTTACAACGTAAATAATGTTTATGCATCACGATGCCACAAAATTAAGTACAAAAAAGTGAGAGGTGGATACAACCAGATTGACGATACTAGGAGATCCCGCATTATTGCAGCCTACGAATCTGGGACATCACAGGTTGTCATATAACGAAATGAGAAACTATCGACATATACAGTTGGAACAATAGTAATAAGTTTAAAAATTGTGGAGAAGTTGAAAAAAGTATGAGAGGTGGAAAAAAATCAGTAAAATATTCAATAAAATAAGTAATTATATAAGGAAACTTGTCGATGAGGACTGTACTGTTTCTTTAAAAACACAAACATAGAAACTACAAGAGTCGCATTAGTTAATGGTGTGTAATACAACTATTTTCAATAGTTTAAAGAAAATGCATAATTCTTAAAAGTTATTGTACACTATTCCTGAAAGAAGAAACGATCAGGTGACAGTAGTTGTGCGCAAGGAATATGCAGAAGAATAATAGAATTTAGAAGAAGATTACCCACAGGGTAATATAATATTCCTAGATGAAGTTGGTTTTACCACCAGAATGCGCATTAAAAAAAGGTAGATCAGAAATCGGAGTTACACCTATCTCTATACTAAAAATGTTCGTTCTAAGAATGTTAATGTGTATTTTTGTAAGACAAGAAATGAGGTGTTTTATTACGAGGTTAAATTTAGTCCATAAACATCAGTTTCTTTTATTGCATTCCTTAACATATTATTTGATAAGATTGATTTACTTAATTTAGGTAGGTGTGTATTTATACTAGAAAATGTTAGATTCCATAAATGCTCAAATATTTTTACAGAAGCAGCAAGAAGGCACGTATTACATTTTTACCCCTATTCACCATTTCTAAACCCTATCGAAAACTTGTTAAGTAAATGGAAGAATATAGTTATAAGAACTAATATTGATTCTAAAGATGAATTATTAAATAGCACGTTAAGTGGTATAAGTAAAATTACTACACAAGATTGTAATGGATGGTATAGGAATATGAAAACTTATGTTAGAAAGGCGCTCGAAAATGTGATAATAAATTAGTTACTATTTAAATTTTTTTATTTTTAACTTGTACATTACAATCAAAAATCCTAAATTGAAGTGGAAATTCTGTAAGAATTTACTATAAAATACACAGGTGAGTATACTTTTGCAAATTAACTCGGGTACCATACAAGTAATTTAAAAGTTATCTTGAAAACAATATAAAAAACAAGATGTAACAAACAAGAGGTATGACACTTCTACGTTTTCCCCATATTTTTTTTTATTTAATTTAATAAATTAATTAAAATATTTAATTATTCTTAAAAAAATAAATTATAATATTTTAAATTATTATTCTGGAAAAATACAATATTTCATTATTTTAAGGGGTATATTTCTTGTATATGATCAATAAATGCTGCCTAACTATATCCAAATTTTTGACGCCACGTGAATTCAAACATATGTCCATCCAAAGTTCTTCTGTGAGTTCCGTAACGCACCTTGTTCCCAGTTTTGCCCTTTTGCCACATAGACTCAACATGATTAATGGTGGCTTGAGTGTCCGGGTCTACAAAGTTCCTGCTATGATTTACTTTCTGATGCAAGTAACCTACATCAGAAAGAGTATCATAGATTTTGGTACACTCTGAATGAATCATTGTGCCTGGCCTAATGTATTTGAAGATAATGGGGAATATGGTTTTTCTGGTACAATCAGGAAGCACCTCACAGAATCCCACTTTATCAAGTACATCGTGCCCCCAAAGATCCACTGTGTACGTAAAACGCGGTCCACACTATATTTTCTTTTGACGAAAGCCATTTCGTCAATTTCCACCGTTCGCCCAATA
>CAKKLC010002959.1:29128-41116 GCA_918559645.1 Ceratonova shasta | reverse complement strand
AAGATGAATTTAGCAATCAAGATCGTGAAAGTGGATGTAAAACTCAGCTAGATGGATTGGTTGAATATTTTAATAAAGTATTTTCAAGAGTTAATTCTCCCCAAAGAGAATAAGCATTAGACGAGAATATGTGCTCATGGTCTTAAAGAGGCGGATCAAAAGTATACATGCCATTGAAGCCAGTTAAATATGGCATTAAGCTTTATGCATTATGTGAATCCAGTACTGGCTACTCATGTAGTTTAACCTTATATACTAAAAAAAGAAAAGAAAACAGTTTAGGCATGATAAAACGGCTAACAGAACGATATAAAAATTTACACTATAATATTTATATGGATAAGTTCTATTCTAGCATTAAAACATTCACGGAGATAAAAAAAGTCAATTTTTATTGCTGTGGAACATTCAGAGTAAACAGAGGTGGTCCCAAGGGAGTTAAAAGTGAAATTAAAAAATTGAAAAAAGGAACGGGAATAATAATGAACAACAAAGAGTTAAATTATATATGCATGAAAGATAACGGGGTGGTACAAATGATTTCAAACATTCATTCGGCAAATTTCCGAGATAATCGACTCGTTGATGAAAATTTGGGTTCGCATATTGAACCATCGAGCAATCTAAACAAAAATCAGATGTTTCTGGACTATAACAAGTATATGGGAGGAGTTGATCTGATGGATCAAATGACCAAATATTATGCGATTGAAAAAAAATCTCAAAAATGGACGACTAAATTATGCTTCCACTTGCTCAATATTGTATTTCATAATAGCTTTGTTCTATACAAGAAATACTATCCATCTCCCAAATCATATTTGCATTATTTGATTGAGATTATGAATAGTTTGTCTAATAATTAAACCAATGATATTTTAGAGCAAAATCAATATGCTTCAATAGTATCAGAATTAAGTATTAACGTCAATTCTAATCCTGTAAAAATAATTCATTTTCCCGTTGAATTACCAAATAGAAGACGATGCAAACATTGTTCAAAACAAAAAATAAGAAAGGAAACAAATTATGAATGTGGATTGTGTAAAAAAAATCTTTGTCGAGCACCTTGCTTTGCGGTTTGGCACAGTGAGGAAGATAGTAACACTTCAGGAACTAAATAAATTATTTTTTTCTACATTTTTTTTATGTTATTTTTCTTTATTTTCGTATTATAATTTTTTTTCTGGAATTTTCAGTATTTTTTCTAAAATTTCGACTTTTTTTATCCAAATTTCGACACTATTTTTTTGTTAGTTTAAAAAAAAAATTATTTAAATTTATAAGAATAATGTGAAAGGGTTAATAATAAAATTAATATTCAAATTATAATTATAATTTAATCATGAAATAATGGTTTTATACTTCATTCTAAAATTAAAATTATAATTTAATTATGCAATAATGGTTTTAAACTTGATTATAAAATTATTATTAAAGATTTTGTTTAGTTTTAAATATTAAATTAAAAATTAAGTAATTAATAAACTTTTTACATTTAATTATAAAATAAACATTAAAATAAATATTAAAAAATGATATTTTTATTAATAAAACATAAATTATAAAATTAATATTAAATTAAAAGTTAATTATACTTAATTAAAACAAAATATAGAACAAAAATTGTTTTGATCTATAAAAAATTAATTTATTAAGTTATAATTAAAATTTTTATTGTTTAATTTTATAACTAAAAATTTACATTTTTTTTTTGAAATAATGGGTTTTTACTTAATTATAACATAAATTATATTTTTTTAAATAAGAAATTAACTATAAAATAAATATAAAAAAGGTTATTTTTATTTAAAAAAAATTATTATCAAATATTAAAATAATTTTTTTTTATTTAATTATAAAATTATTATTAAAATGATTTTTTTTTAATTTTAAAATGAAAATTATTAATTTTAATATAAATAAAGGTTTTCAATTTAATTATAAAATAATTATTTAAAAAACAATTATTATTTATATTAATTAAAAAAATTTATCAGTGGTATAATACCTCCCTCCCCAGTCATGAGGCATTATACCACTGATCCTTAAAATTTAATCGATTTGAATATATATTGAGTATAATATTTATATTTTAAAAAAAGATTTTTTTAAATTTTTATCGGGGAGAGGGATTTTACACCTGATCAAAAATAATTAATATTAAAATGATAATAAAGTTTGGTATTTAAGCGAAAAATATAAATTTGCAAATACTAATAAAAGTTAATATCATTATTGAAATAATATAAATTTATTGATTAAGAATTTTTTATTATGGTTATAAAATTATTATTAAAAATAAAAATAATCTAATATTATATTAATTATATTATATTATACTTTAAATAACATGAAATTAACTTCTTAGGTAAACTAAATAAAATTTATCTTTGTTAGTACTAACACTAGAATTTAATTTTCTCAATTTATATAAAGTATTTACATATAAAGAATAGTATGCTCAAAAGATGTATTTTTATAGAAATATAGCTTCATATCCAAAAAATACTTTATGAAAGGTTTTTTAAAAAAACCCAATATATATTTATAATTTAATTAAAGTTGTGTTTCTATAAAATAATTTTAAAAGTGTTCATAAAATGTACATATTTTTAAAGAATCTTGTTTAAAAGTATAAAAATTATTATTTTTTATGTATCAAACAAAAAAATATTATCAAATCAGTTAAATAATATATCATATTCATTCATATTTATTTATAAAAATGTGAACAACTAATTGTATAGGAAATGTTTAACAAAAATTCATAAAGAACAAATTTTTATAGGAACATAATTTTATATATATATATATGTAGTTGAATCCTATATATATTAGTTGGCAAAACATTTGTTTTTAACATCAATTAATTTGCGAGCCATATTAAGAAACAAACTTATCAATAATAACACGAAGCAAGTCATAGATGTTTAATTGAGTTGTAGTAGTCTCACTGAAATCTGAAATTGTCTTGTAATACAAAAAAAACAGTCGATTTGATAAAAAAAATGTAAAAAAACGAAGGAACAATACAAAATAAAAAAGGTTGTATGTGAAGAAAAAGTATATGGGTTAAAAAAAGAAACGTTAAAAAATTTAATTGAAAAAAGCAGATGCTTAACACTTTAAAATATAAAAAGGTTTGTAGTATAATTTATTTAATAGTTTCAAAAACAATATTAGATCGATAAAAAAAGGTATATAATTATTCTATAAAAAGATTTGTTTATTAAAAGGTAACAACAATTTTTCTGAAATAATAGCAAAAAGCAAATCGTTTGCTATTGGATCTACAAGATTGCAATCGATTATTGTTTATTCTAAATTTTATTTTAAAGCCAAATTGGGGTTTAACATATTAGTCGGTTCAAGAATAGTAAGATTTTGTGATAGCATAAATTTAATAAAATTGTCTCAGTTGTAAGGATTAAAAATATTTCTCTCTATTGCAAATTACCTAGAAATGATATTTTTTGACATTAAATTTAATAAAATTATATAATTTTGAATGTTTTAGCACTTTTATAAATGGTATTTTAGAAAAGTTTTGTCAACTTGGTATAAAGAACACAATATTAATTCAAAATGTTTTTTTTTCACTATTAAACTATAATAAGGGAATTGGCGGATTAAATTAGTATATTTTTCTATTTTTACATTAATATTCGCTATTTTTAAACAATATAAAATACAGTCTGCCCTCTAGGTAACAAAAACTTACGGTGATTTTTTTCCAAAGTGTCCGTTAAAAATAACGAAGACTAATATATAGTTATATTATAAATTGACAAAACAACAATTAAATATTAAATGTGAAAAATAACGCCAAATATTCTTTAAAATCAAATTTTTTTTCTTTTTTCTCAAATAGTCAAAAATTTTACTTAAATATGTTGATTCCACTATTCTCATCTAAAGTTTTATAAGTGTAAAAACTGCTTAATTATTTGGGCTGGGTTCCCGCGAGATAGAGTTCAATATCTTTCAGCCGATCCCAAAATTCCTGCTTTGTAAGTATATCGATGTTAATAGATGATTCGTCTTCTTCATTTCCGTCTTCAAAATCATCAGCGTTAGCAACATCTTTAACATTTAATTTCGGCATCCAGTTCATCAAATGTATTATCTTCGGATAAATATTCTATTTGATAGCAAATAAAATAATTAGAATCATGCTCAACGGTAGGCGTGGCGTTTAATTTCGAAATATCCAAAATGAAGTTCTCCAATTCTTTCATATAGCAATCAAACATAGTTTCCTTTGTAGGTTCATTTCAAGAATCTATAGTCAGAAGAAGTACATCGATCAATTTAAACTTCTTTACGATATCATAATATTTTTCTTCCGATTCTATATCATGATCAAGATTAAGTCTGTTGTAGAGCTTTCTTTAATAAATTGATTTGAAGGACTAAATTATTATTCCTTATACAGCGGCTGTATACAGGAACTCACATTGGACGGGAAGTATAATAATTCAATGTTGCTATATTCGATTTCTACAGGGTGAAAGGGAATATAGTTTAATGTCAAAAATATTTTTCTATCTTAAGATTTCATTTGTTCGTTTAAATCATGCAGCCATCTGCAAAAAATATCAATTCTCATCCAAGCCTTTTGATCGAATTTATAAAAAATGGGTATCTTTTAAATCCAGATTCTTAAAACCTCTCAAGCTCTTTAATTTTTCAATAAGCAAAGGCTTTATCTTTTTCCCGTCATACTGACACATAAAAATAATTTTACGCGATCTTTACTAAACTTTCAACTAATCTGATTCTCATCAGCGCGGCATAGTATTCTAGTTGGCATGGCTTTTTAGAAAAAGCCCGTCTTATCAAAGTTAAAAACATTTTCTGGCCTACAAGTCTTCAATTTTTCGGAATATACTGTCTAAAATTCTTCTATTTTGTTGTCATTTACTACGTTCGATTCGCCAGAGATCTTCTTGGAGCTAATTTGATATCTTGTCTTGAAGCTTTTAACCTAGCCATTAGAAGCACAACAATTAGTTAGACCACACGTTTCAACCATCTTTAAAACTATATTTTGCAGGTTTATATCTTGAATTGTTACCCATTTTTTTTTATTAAAAACCATTCAAACAATTTGCAATCAAAAACACAAGTTTTAAAGCTAATCACAACATTTTTTTCGCGTTTTTTCTTGCAATATATTTTAACAGCTTAACTATGTTCTTTAAATATCGTTCAAAGTATCCAAAGGTACACCACACACCTTTGCAAGATCTTGCTGGAAAAACAATCGATTCTTAGATTCAAAATCTATGATTACTATTTTTTCTGCAAGTAAAAGTCTTAATCTTCTTTTTTTCTTGTTAAGGTTTGACATTTTGGAAATGGAATAAAATAAAAACTAATATCAACAGAATATTCGGAAACGCTCGTTATTACTAGTACATCCTGTTCGTTATTCGAGGTAAACTTTCAATTTAATATATCTACAAGGTAATAAAAAAGCACTGGATGTTCGTTATTTAGAGTGTTGACTGTATATTTTTACAAAGTAGAAAAAATTGGTAAGAAATAGCCAGCCTGAAAAAAAAATGAATTTGTTATGTACCCATTTGAAAAACAAACCTGATTTTAAGTATATATTGTGGATGTTTTAATATCAAATATTTAAATTTTCTCTTTTTTCTTTAAGATCAGAACTTAGTGTAGATTAATAAATTTACTTTTTTTAATTACTAAACAATACACGGAATATATTATTTTATAATAAATTAAACTTTACTAGAAAAATAGCGTAATTAAACTTCTGTAATAAAAAATATATGGATCATATGTGGAAACATCCATAATGAAAAATTATTTATGAATTTTAATTAACGAATGATTCTATATGATGTATTTGGAGAATCTATAATTAAAAATTTATTTTGAAATCCCTAAAACAAAACAAAATTGATAATTTCTTAATTTAGTTAATAATTTATTAAGCCACATTAAGTAAATGTTAAAAAAATAGTTGTAATCAATAAAAAGCAAAGTATCCTGATTTTTGGTTATAAGCTACTACTGGTTACTAAGCTAATAGCTTAGTAGGGTTTTTGCAGCCCAATACTTTTGAGTCATTTTTACTAAGCTACTATCTGAGTAAAAATAATGTTTTGAAAAATCCCGCCAAAAAAATCGAAATCAAAATATTATAAAAAAATTTATTATCCTTTAATTAATTATGTCATAATAGAAACTTAAGAATTATACATTGAGATTCAAGCTCGCTGCTGTTAATTACGCTCAAGAATTGAAAATTGCTAAGAAAGCTGATCATTTTGGTATACATTAAAGTCTCATTAAGTGATGGAAGTCTCAAAAAAATCTAATAGAGTCTAAGGGAAGTAAAGAAGCTAAAGTTGTCAAGAGAATAGCTCAATTCAGTAGCCTGATTTGAAAGTAAAGGTAAAGGAGTGAATTTAAACACAAAAAAAGCAAGGATTCATGGTGTCAGGAACTTTAATATTGCGAGAAGCACGAAATTTAGCCATTCATTCAAAAATCAATAATTTTTAAGGATCAGCATACTAGTGTTTTAGATTTATGAGAAGAAACAAGCTTGTAATTTGTGCTGTCAGCCCAGTTGGTCAGAAACTGCCTGAAGACTGGGAAGAAAAAATGACAAATTTTGTTGATTATGTGACTCTACACAAACAAATTATCCACTTTAACATATTAGCAAAATGGATGATGTAAAAGTCACATTTGATATGCCATCAAAATTCTCTGTTGATGAGAAAGGCTCCAACGACATCAGTATAATTATAACAGTTGCAGAACAATGTCTTTTTAATGTAGTTTTGTGTGTAACTGCTGATGGTGCAAAATTTCCAGCGTATGTGATTTTTTAACGCAAAACTTTGCCAACAGGATCGTTTTCGTCAAAAATCATAATATTAGCGAATAAAGTCTCAAATGACTACCACTAAAACTCAATTGTGACACGATAAAGTCTGGAAGAAACGAAAAGGTTTAATTTTCCATCGAAAGTCACTCTTGATGCTTGAATCTTCACCAGGACATCGTACGGCGGAAATAAAACTAAAATTTGCGTCATTGTGAACTTTAATCTCAATGATTCCCGGAGAACTAACAAAGAATCTGCATATTTTAGATATTAGTATCAATAAATCAAATAAGGCTCATCTTTGACGTCTATTAGAATATTTTCGGTCTGTGGCTACAAGCAATACACTAAGTCTGGAAATTTAGAACGAGCTTCATGTGAAAAAATTTGTACATAGATATTTGAGTCATGGAAAGCAGCTCCTGTTACAGCAATTATTAATAGATTTAAAAAGACAACAATTTAATATATGGGAATGAGTGAGAATAAGAGGCAGAAATTAAAGTAGAAAAATTAAATGATGAAAATCAAATAATTCGAGAACAACTAGTTGATATTATAATTGATGAAGACAATTTAGCTAGTGAATATGAAGATAACTGCGAATAAAAATTAATATTGTTGTAAAATTGATAATCATTTTCTATTTTTTTTTTCTTATTTTTTTACTCAGCTACCTTTTTTTACTAAGAGCTTTTTGGGCGAAAAAATAACTTTTGAACTCTACTAAGATCGTAGCCTATAACCAAAAAACAGGGTAAATTTACTAAATCTTAAAAATGTTAATATATATATAAATTGCCAAATATAAATTTGAGAAACAAATCTTTAAAATTTCAGTTTATTTCATTATTAATTAAATTTTTTTTATTAATACATTAGAGGTGAATCTTTAGTTATTTTTTGAGAAAGTATTAATCAAGATTGTTTGATCTGTAATTTAGTCTTCCTTATTTCTTCAAAAAGAGATAAATTATCTGTTTTTAACTAAATATAATTTATAGCAATTTTATTACTGTTTTTTCTTAAATTATAATGGATAGCAGTGGATAACATCCATAAAATAATGCGAAGAAACAAAATAAATTGTTTAATTTTATATAAAGATATCGGAAATATTAAGATAACAAGTTAAAATAGCGACAGAGTTTCTTGCTATTACATTTTACCAAATTATACTTTATCATGCATATAAAGAATAAGTAAAAAATAATAAAATTGGTAACATTATTATGTCAATAATTTCAAAAATATAACTGAAAATAATAAAATTATGGTTATATGTTTGCTCATGTTGAATGAATCTGTGCATTTGTATTTAATTGTTATAAAAGCTAAATTTAACAAGCGATAAATAATATATTGTTAATTAGTTATCACAGAACTATCCATAATTATTATTTTTATAGGCGTTGAAATTTCAAGAAAGTAAATTAGATTCTTAAAAATCTTTTTTAATAAATATTTTACACTTAAATATATCTTAAGTTTCTTTCAAACAAATATGATTCTTTATTATTAAAGAATCCTTAAAATCTAAGTTTTATACATTAAAAAACTTATGATATTGTGCCTTCATCCAAAGGAAATAATTGCTTCTTAGTAATCAACATGCTTATATATTTTTTTAAATTTCATGAATTTAATTAACAAATCTCAAAAACCTGACTTATAAATCAATAAAATTTTATTATACTTGGAAGCAGGATTTAATTCTAATAAGACAATTTGTGACAGAGAAATTAATCATTATCAATTTTTAATATAATCTTATTAGAATGAATATTAATTGGTGTTTTTTTTGTGCTTTATATATTTATATATAGTTTTTGGATAGATCAGAGGATAAAAACACTTGTTTGGTATTAAATTTGCACAAATAATTATAAAAATACTATTAAAGGAGTGAAAAAAGTATAGAAAGTTAATTATTTTAATTAGTTTTTATGTTGGATTTCTAAAAAAAGAAAAATGGGACTTGTAGTTCTATAAAAATTCTATAGAAATTAATTTGTAATAAAATGAAATATTTTTCTTTAAAAAATTAGGCTATGAGGAACTAACTATTTTTTAATCTATAAAACAATGTCGAAGGTACATTTAATAGAGAATATAAGATTTCTTATATTCTTTAAATTCAAGATTATTATTTAACAAGAAATTTAAAAAAAAGCATTTATAACTATATAAGACCTAAAACTTAATTTGAATGAAAATTTAGTAGGAAAATATAAAATTAAAAAAATTTGTGTGCGTTACTAGCTGCAAAAGAATAAAACAGTTGATAACAATATTTTTGATATTAATGCAACATAAACTACAGACAATTGTTTCTTTCTATTAACAAAATAAGTCAACATTTATTAAAATTTTAGTATTTAAACGTATTAATAATACAATAAAAACCCTTATGTATCAAAATCTAGCAATAAACAGTGAATATTCAAATTATGGTATAATACAGGGGTGTCGAAAATTTTTATCCAGCGTGCCTAAAACCCTCAAATATTATTTCTAGATTGTGTGGCGTGCTGAAGCTGTTTCTAAAATTAACCAAATAGATAAAATAAAAAAAGTTTTTTTGTAAAATTTTATTCATAAGCTTCAAAATTACAATAGTTTTATAAAAATAAAGTCATAATCAATAAATTTACATATCAGTTATTTATCAATGAGATTTTTGATGTTGTACATTCGATGACAAATTCTTAATATCTGGATCATATTTCGTCACTTTTAGTAACACACAAGACCAACTGGATTCATCAGTCATTCTAGTTCTTGAATCCCATTTTATGAAATTCATTTCTCAAAATAATGACTCACAATCATATATGGAAGAGAAAACTGATAATACTACTTTCGCTAGTTTTTTTTATCCTAAAGAATTCTGGAATGGCTTTCCAAATTCTCATTATTTCTTATTCTGCATTTTTATTATTTATGTTCATTAATTGATCTCTTTCAATTATTTCCAAATTATTTTTCAAAACAACAAATTTTTGTTTTCATATAGAACTCGATTGGAATTCAATCAATTGCTTTTCAAAATCTTCTAGATTTATCCATTTGAAAATCATCAAATTCAGGTCATCTGCTAATAGTGTATCTGGATATAAAATAAATGTTAGTATTTTTCAAATCACCTTAATTGTTTGAATCAAAAAGAAAACTCGTTTTATCGATTGAATAACTCCTTTTCGGAAAATCGCGAACTTTATAAAATGCGCAAACTAGCGACTTTGAAATAAACCCTATTTAAAATTTTAGATTTCTATTAATGCAATTTATTGAATCCCAAAGAGGTTCAGATTTACTTATTTTTGAAAATAAAAGATACAATAAGGATAAGAAAAATTTACAATCTATACGTTGGCGATGTTGAAATCGAAAATGGAAGGGATTCTTCTTAATTTCAACAGATCTTAACATTTTAAACCAAAAGTTACATACATGTGATACTAATTTAGCTGAGTGCACAAAAGTTCTTCCACTTAAACAAATAAAATTAAGATTGACTACCAAAAATGAAAATTATATTGATATATACCCTTCAGTTACTCAAGATCATGATATGGATACCTTATCACTAATCCTTCTCTAATAAATTTAAACGATTATAGCACAAAGTTGCAAAATAATCGTAAAACCTATAATTTGAGGCCAATTGATGACATTCCAGATGAAATAAAACATATACTTAATAACCAGCTTTTTTTACAATACGATTCTGGTGTTTCATCTACTTCAAGAATAATTATTTTTGTAAATCCTGAATTTTTATCATATTTTAAAAGAATTTCAATTTGGATGGTTGATGGCACTTTTTGATCGGCGCCACATTCTTTTTTTTCCAATTGATTACTTTTCAAGGTATATTGATAGGTAATAATATACCATTTATATTTATTTTAACTTCAGATAAATCACAATCTTTATATGAAAAGCCTTTAAAAATCTTTTAGAAAAATACATTTTTAATCTTGAATATATTATATGCGATAATGAACATGCATTCATAAATTCTATTTCTGCTTCGTTTTGCAACATTACTTGCTTTTGTTGAGCATTCCATTTTGGTCAAAGCGTGTGGCGCCAAATTCAAAATCTAGGTTTATCAGAACAGTATAGTGCAGATAATAACCTGCAGTCTATTTTTAGGATGTATTAAAACCTTGCTTGTATAAATCCTTCTTAAATAATAGATACTTATGCTTTTATAAATAATTAATTGAAGAAAAAGGTTTGATTAACACATTTAAGGATTTTGACAAATATTTTATTTCTACTTATTTAGACTCCGATATTAAAACTCCACTATACTCAATAAACTTCTGGTTTGTTTTTGAGCGTATAAAAAAGCTGTTCCCACACTACTTGTTCTCTGGAAGGTTGACATCACAGCCTTAATCATCTAATGGCTTTAAAACACCCAAACCTTGGAAGATTTATTGTCGGTTTATGCTAAGAATCCGAAAAGGCAAGGACTTGAATAGCAGGATTGCTAGGTGGAAATAAAGACTTTACAACCCATAATTATGAAAAAGAATATAATTTATATGATGTTATTACAGATGAAGATTTTTATGAAATAAAAGGAATTTTTAATATCCTGGAAAAGCTTAAAAAATGGAAAGATTTTAATTAAACAAACATTTATTATTATTTATTTTTATTTTTTTAAATTAATGTCTTGAGTTTCCGCACAACGAAAATAAATGTTGATATTTTTCAAATCTTCTTAATTGTTTGAATCTTGAAGAAAATTCATTGATTATCGATTAAATAACTACAGAACATTCTTCTGATCTGGATTAAAAATTACACACATATAAGTAATTTTTAACCCTCTAATAATTAACATACCTGAAATAATTGAGCTTTTCTTTACAAAAATGTCAACAATACAGCAGCATTAATCGAATAATTAAGAGCAAAAGGTATTTTAAAAACATATGTTTATTGTCGTGATCTGTTAAAATTGACAAAAAATAACAAATCAGTTGATAATTAAGCTTTTATATGTAACAAAAAAATGCATGCTCTTCCAAAACAGAATAAGCATTAGAATTAATAGTTTTTTTGAGGATTTAACAATTCCTCTTTACAAAGCTTTT
>CAKKLC010002959.1:17559-29112 GCA_918559645.1 Ceratonova shasta | reverse complement strand
GTTTATAATACACCACAAATTACTGTAATTAAAAGTCTTGAATTAAGCAAGCTGATAGTGCAGAAAATATATAAAAAATTAAGACTTATTGCCATTGAAAATTTATCTTCATATCCATTAAGATTAGGTAGAAGAAATAAAGTATGTTAAGTGGACGAAAGCATGTATAAATATAAGCAAAAAATATCATGTTGGCAAAGAATCAAATTCTGATAAATAGGTCTTTGGAATTGCTGATAAGAGCTACAAACCTGCAAAATATTTTGTAAAGCTAGTTTTTGATCGATCATGGAATCAATAAATTCCAATTATAGTCGAGATTTGCAGACATGATACAATCGTTTGGAATGATGAATGGAGAAATTATAAGCGTCTGTTTGATTTAAAAATTAAATTAAAAACTTTTAACCGTGAGGTAATTTTGTAATTCCAGTGAATGTTGTCCATACACAAAATGTAGAATCACTCTGGAATAAACTTAAAAGGAGAATGAAAAATACGAAGGGAATAGCTGATGGCATATTAGAAGAATATTTACAAGAATGGAAGTTTAAAGATAACATTTTAATGGACAATATTGATACTTTATTATAATTTATTTCAGCCTTTGTGTTATTCATTTTTTATATATTTTTTTAATTTAATTTTATTTATATTAAAAAATTATGTGTAATTTTAAACCCAATATTAGACTATTTGTAATTTTTAACCCAGATCCCTTTCTTTTGTTAATTTGATTTTTCTCTAGCTTTCCTACTGCCAAAAAGTTTGTTTGTATTTGGAAAATATTTTTCAGTGTTTAACACAACATCACAATCATAAAATTTATAATTTAACTTAAATGATTTTATTAAATCAAACATAAGAATAATTTTTATGTTAACGCCTTGAAATTTAATATTTAATTCATTAAAATGTAAACACAAATCACTAAAAAAACATTAATATTGAAAGCCACCTGAGATCTGGTAACTCATATTATTTTTAATGAGATTCTCATTTACTAAAAAAAAAGCCAAACTTCTTCCAGAAACTCAACGAATCTTTAAAGAACTTTTCCACGACTTAACCATGGAACATTATTGTACATTAGTAAGCACTTATATACTGAGTTTACTTTATTTAACAATTCTAAAATTTTCGTTTGTTTAATTCCCGTGCAGATATCAAATTGATCAGTTTTGTTACTAGAATCATAACATCTGCCCGTGACTTAAATGCGTGCTTTGCGCAAAAAACTTTCTGGTGTATAATATAATTAAAGCCCAGAACGGATAGTCTAACACGTTCAGTAAATAAATTGATGAAACTATTTACCTCTCCAGTCATTCTGAGAGTACCATCTGACGTTACTGAAACAATTTTGGAAAGATATGATTCTCTTTAAGTAAGTGCTTTTACAATTGCATTTCAAATATCTATTCTATTGTTGTTGTTGCTAATGATATTAAACTGATAGATTCTCCTTTGATATTATTTGATTGCAGTATCGAGTAAAAATTGATAAATGAGCTGATCCAGTTATATCAGTATTTTCATCAAGGTCAATGTAAATTAAATTGGAAGAATATATCTTAGTTTTGCTGAATAGTTTTATTTTTGGCCATTTCAGTAATTCTATGTTTAACTGTATTTGTAGCCAAAGGCATATCATTAATTATTTAAAAATTTTTTAATTTGTTTACAAAATTTTCAAAGAGATTAGAAGCGCATTTATCCATGCTTCTTTAGATATTCTCCATCGATGAATAGTTTTCCGTGTTTAGCGATTACATTTATGACATCAAAACTAGCAACAGTTATATTTTAACAGCCGTTTATAAATTTTATTAGAGGTGTTAATCATACATTTTTATTTTAATTAGCTCAAACAATAAATTCTTTTCTTTCCTCCTTACTTTTTTCAAGGAAAGATTTATGTTTTAGCTCAAGATGTCGTTTAACTGACGAAGTTCTGCATATAACTGTACCAGAAAATAAAGCACATACCACTTTTTACCCTTTTATATCATATCATTATCTTCAGTCCACCAACTAAGGAAGTCTCTGCTGTTCGTTTCCAATACTTTTTTATTTCCACCAGCCATGTTTACCCTAGAAAAAAATACAAATAATGTAATTAAACATATTATTCAAGTTATGTAATGATTAATTATACACGTTAAACAATCATATCACACATACTAATTTTAATAGATACGTTCCTGAATACGGATAAGACATTTTTTTTACAAAAATAATCTTGCACTTCAAGGCTAACAACTGTCGAGTAAAAATACACAATAACCTGTATTTTACTCCGTTTTATGTAGTCTTTAAAACTTTACTGTACATGTAATTAACTAAATACGAATAAAAACAGCACTTACTTAAGTTTTATTTGTAGAAAATAGTGCGCATGGCGAACAATAAAAACCGGTAAAATTTGACAGGCAACGAACTCCAAAAACAACTTGTGAGTGTTGAAAGCATTAATAACCTAATAATTTTGCAAAAGTAAAAAAATATTCCTATCAATTTCTCCAGAAAAATTGTCAGTTTCGGCGGGGAAAATTGAATGAAATTTTCAAATGTAACTTAAGTTAAATTTAAGTTAAAGCAACTCAATTCTGCTTTCAAAAAATTTAATAGAATGACTGTTACATTTAAAAAGGAAGAGAAGAATATAAAATATTGTTCAGATATTTTTGAAACAATTGGTCAAATAAAAAAAAATATGTTTTGAACTTAAAAATTTGAAAAAAAAAATTGAATTTGAAATTTGTTAGTGTGCCATCCAAACGATCAAATGTGCAACCTCAGACACACGTGCCATAGGTTCACCACACCTGGTATAATATATCAAAATAGAATTAATCATGTTTTTTTTAATTTGATTTAGATGTGGTTTCATTTCAAATATGAAAAAATTATAAATTCAATATTAACCATAAATAACATTTTTAAGATAAGATATTAAAAATCTGGGATTAACAAGCAAATTTTTCACCCCAGCTTGAACAACAGCTAAATTTTTACCCTAAGAAAATAAAGTTTTTTTTAATCAATAATTTCATGAAAATCTCTACGACAATCATTATTTTTAAACATAAATTTTTCTGAAAAACCAGGTATAGAATTTCCATACAAAACTTTCATTTGTTTTATTAGCAATTTTATTTTATTTGACGATGATTCAATTGTTTTCATATTTTCGTGTGATAATCGATTAACAAAATTCTGAGAATGATTTATAATGAAATGCTAGGCAAAAAATTACCTAAATCACCATATTTTCTTCAAATATTTACTATAAATAACAAAGCCCGGATGGCAAACTTGCTGAGCTATTGGAATTCAGGTATTCTGAGATCGATAATTGACAACTTTAAATTAAACCTTGGCTGGAGAATATGCAGTATCAGCAATGCCTAATATCAAAATTTAATTTTTAAGCTAATGACCAACATGATTTTTTGGCTCATGTCTGAATAAACTTTCATCAGTTTCACACACTATATCGTTCCCCAAGTTGAACAGGATTATGATTAAAATCATATCTCCACAATGAACCAAGTTTGAAAACAACAAGCTGAAAGGTATTACGACAACAAGAAACTTTTGTCAAGATAAGTCTCATTTGTGTGTTATTGTTTTATTAACACAATTTTTTGTGAAATCATTGAGTGGAATTTTAAATTCTTAAAAAAAAGTGTTTTTATGAATTGAAACGTATTTTTTATAGTTCAGAAAGTATTTGTTCATGCATCTCTATGCAACACCATCTGAATTTCTTGCATATTTAACTTTTTTTTAAACTAAAAGAATACCTTGACCATGGTTTTATGATTGGAATCACTTCTTTACGTTTCCAAAAATATAAAGAATTTTAAATTAAAGACATTGTAAATAAAATTTCTTGTTGCGTATAGTATTAATAAATTTAGTTTTTTAATTTTTAAATAATTTGGGTGTTGATCCAAAATCTGACTGTTCTTTAATTATTAATAGCAAATTCAAAGTCTTTCAAATTTATCGATTCCTATTTAATCGGATTTCATTACTTTTTTTAAATATTGCTTTTTGCATCAAATAACTCTATGGTTTATAACGGTTAATAAATAACTAAAAAAAATATTTTTTGTTATTATTTGACTTTAAATAACATTTTTAATCTGAAACACTTGACAGAATATTTTATTAGAATATTGAAACATTAAAATGTCATCAAAATACATAAAACACCCTAATATATTTATAATCGATTACCAATAATAAGATTTTAACACTTTGAAGGTTAAATAAGAAATAAAAGTTAGATCCAGAAAAGCCTAACATTTTTTGAAAATTTAAATCATTAAATTAATAGATAATTTTTTATACAATTTTTTGTAATAATTCATGAGATTTGTATTACTTTTATGAAATCAAAAAGAAATATAAAAGTAGTTAAAATTTTGTGTATTACTACTTATTTCTTTAATTGTTATTTTTTTAGATAATTCGATAATAATTAAAAACCAGTTTTTCAAACAAAAGTAACAAAAAAATATTAAATAAAATTAAACTTATTATCTATATAAAAAAATTTATTCAAAAACTGGAAAAGAACAGTATGTTTTAAGTAAATTTCAATTAGATACCTCTATAAATTGATAAATTGATAAATTAATTATTAATTTTTATAATATAAGCAAATATTAAAAACCCAGATAACTTCCATAATTGACTAATTCTCATAAAAATCATCAATCCTTTACAAGTTCCAATAAAAATTTGGTTTAAAACTCCCAAGAACCGTTTCATTGGCCTAAATAAGTAATCAATCATTGATAGAAATTATCAAATCTGAAAACTATATCAGGTACTTTATATTGATAAACAAATGAGATATTACTATATTTATGTTTATTACTTCTTAAATGAAATAATTATATATTAAGATAATTTACATGAATCAATATACATAGCAGTCATCTCCCATTATTTTTAACATTTAGTAAGTTCTATTATAACATCAAAAGAGATTGTTTCTAATAATTTAATTGATTATAGAAATCTTGATCCTTTTACATTATTAAACTAGGAAAGCCATATAATTTTAATCAAATCCATTTTTATTTATAGATATTGTTAACAGTTCATAAAAATACTTAAAATGATGAGTTATATAAAATATTGTAACGTAAAACCAAATTTTTTACATTATATGTTGGAATTTAAAAAAAGATACAACAAATCCAAATTTTATACCATTAAAGCAAAAAAATACTTTAATTCAAGATAAAAATAAAATTGATAACACCTTATAACTCTCCAATTAGAAATTCAGATAGATCTATTCTATAATTAATGGTTCCATGACATTTTTTTAATTATATTTTAAAATTTATTTCATTCAGTATTAGTGCTTGAAACTAGATACAGTCGAATTACAAGTCTGGTTATTTAATTTAATATTATGTAAATTTAATTCTAGTGGATTTTAATAAATTAAACTCATATACGAAATTTTCTGGCATTAAAAATAATGAAATTATTTAATATAAAATTAGCGATCAGTGAAAATTAAATAATAACAAAAATCAATAGAATTCAATTAAAATAATCAGGTTTTTTACTAAATCAAACTTATTATTTCAAAATCAAAAAAATTAAGTTAAAAAATGTGATAAGTGAAAATTAATTATATTTATTAGAAATTATTAGATTTGTTCATTGCCTTCATATAATTATAATTAAAATGACCTTGCAAACTTTTTTAACAAATATATGATATGTTATTTATACTTTACCACAGATGTTAATCTCATAAATCAAAATGACAAACATTATATTTACTTTTATTACCGAGTACTGTTATCTATTTTAATTTTATAATATCATACTAAAAGTATGATAATATTCTCAGGAGGGCTACTGATTAAACTTGTTTTTTTTTCCGAGTGAAATAGTTTAAGTCATACATTAAAAATCTTTCTAAAAGGATATTGAATAAGAAATTTTGGTACTTTGGTGCTTCGCCCGAGGCTTCAATATTTTATTTAAATAAAATGATAACAATTTGTTTATTAAACATTGTTAATTAAAACCAACTCATTTTGCGGCATTATTGATTTGTTTATTAAAGCATTGTTTTTTAAACTTAATTATTTTAGAAATCCAATGGACATTGAATTTTTTAACAAGCTTACGGAGAAGAAAAAATTCTTTCCACCTTAACAGTAGAATCTAGCCTTGAATTTTGCAAAGATTTGGGTTTATTGCTTAGAGTTAGAGTGTGTCCCTCCTGCGGAAATTTTATGGCAGAAGTTAAAGGAGGGAACTCTAATTTGATATTTAGGTGGAGATGTGCAAGATCATGTCGTAAAGAAGTGGCGTATTTGAAGGATCCTCTGTTGAACTTGAAAAGATCATTCGATTTATATATTACTGGTCTTTCAAGGATCTCAATTTTAAAAAATGCAAACGGGAACTAGATTTACATGAATGTTCTTTTGTTGATTGTCGGAATTTTTTAAGAGAAGTTTGTATCTTGAAGCTGTTGTCTGAAATCATCATTCAGATTGGTAAAGAAGGAGTTGAGGTAAAAATAGACTAAAGTTTATTTGTAAGAAGGAAATACAATGTTGGTAGGGTCCCCACGCAACAATTGGGATTCGGTGGAGCAGACACTAATACAAAGGAAGTTTGCATGGTTCCAGTGCCCAACAGAAATGCTGAAACGCTCGAAAATTTAATAATTCAACATATAAGACTAGGGTCAATAATCGTGAGTGATTGTTGGACTGGGTATAATCGTATACCTTCCTAAAGCTACCAGCACTTAAGGGACAATCATTCACAAAAGTTTGTTAATCCTTACATTCTTACTCACACACAAGCCATGGAAAACACCTGGATAGGAGCTAAAATAAGAAACAAGAAATAATTTGGAACAAAATAAGAATTAGTTGGAAGTTATTTGAAATAATTCGTGTCGAGACAAAAATATAGCAAGCATCCATGTTACTACATCATTTTACATATAACGGGAATAAATAAGTTCAAACTCTAAAAACATTATTTATACGTATTTTTATTCGATATTACTTTCAAATAGATTGTTATGTCATTTATTTATTTTATTTGAATAAAATATTCAAGCCTGGGGGCGAAGCACAAAATTACCGAAATTTTATTTATATATCATATGATTTTTTATAACGTGGCATCATACAAATATAAATTTCTTACTAAAGTTCTATCGTTAGCTTTTTTATCAAAATATTAACTTGTAAAACTGAGACTTTGTTTCCTTGTTCTTTACCCAATTTTTTAGTTTTAGTTGTATTATTTGGTTTTTGTATGATAAATGGACATTAAAAGATAAAACACTAAAATTATAAGTTTTTTGCAATAAGTTTTAACTGTTATTAAATCAAGATGTATTTTTTAATATTGGACACAAAAAATTTAAATTCTTAAGTTGAGTATACATACTATGGATGAATAATAAAATAATTGATTAATTCAATTTTAAAATTAATTTTTTAATTTAAAAATAGAAAATTACTAATATAAATCAATATATTCACAATTAAACCATATTAGATGGAAAATATTTTTTTTTATCTATATGTAAAATATTTCAATAAGAAAAACAATTTTTTTTATTTAAAATTAGTTAAAATATTAGAATAATTTATTGATATATTTTGAATTATCAATATTAAAAAGAAATTACTTTTTCTGTTAAACAAAGGTATACTATATCTCTTATGGCAGGAGTGGGCATACTACAGCCCTTCAGAGTATAATATGCGGCCCGTATGCACGTACATGTTGCGATCCTATGTCAATTAAAAATGTTTTTGTTTAGGCAGAGTTGTCCATTTTTGCTATATTTACTACTTTAAAATAGTTGCCAAAGTAGTTTGTGCTCTCTTATCACTGCTGGTTATTAATTGTTAACATCCCTATTCAAAACTACGTTTTTGCGCAAGCGAAAGTAGCTCGTATTTACAATTTAAATTTTGAAAGGTTTCGTAAAAATTATAATTTAAAAGTGAACAGACGTTATTTAACCATGAGTGCTGCCAAAAAAAAAGATTGAGGATGAATATTGCATTTTTAATGATGAATGGACAGCTAAATACTGCTTCAGGAGCGTTGGGAGCAAAACAGTCTGCTTGTTGTGCCGTGAGTGCGTGAACGTCTTCAAGGAGTAAAACTTAAGTAGACACTACGAAACAAAATATATGGATTTCAGGCACAATTTTACGAACGAAGAGAGAAAAAAGAAATGCAAGGAGTTGGTTAACAATTTAAAGAAGCAGCAAACTGTTTTCATCAAGCAGTCTTCAATACAAGATGCTGCAACGGAAGCCAGTTTGGTGCTGTCTCACAAGATTGTGAAACGGAACAAGCCATTTTCTGACGGTGAGTTTATCAACGAATGCTTGTTGGATGCAGCAAGCATTATGTGCCAAGAACAGAAAACAAAATTTGACAGCGTTTCTTTATCAAGGAGAGCTGTAGTCAGGCGTGTTGACAAGAAAGGTGACAATTTGATGGACCAACTTCGAGATGCATGCAAAGAAATTTTGTGGTACTCTCTTGCGTTGCACGAAAGTACTGATTTACAGGACACAGCACAATTGTTGATATTTATACGGGAATAAACACTCGTTTCGAGCTTACTGAAGATTTACTTAGTGTTGAGGCACTCAAAGACACAATTACAGGCCAAGATTTATTTAATACTGTTGAGAACTGTGTTAAAGAATTGGGTTGGTATGGAACAAGATGGCAAGTGTAACAACCGATTAAGCGCGGGCTTTGACTAAAAAACACGTAAATTTGGTGAAGTTGATGAAAAATAAAATTAAAGAAAAACATCCTGACCATACACTCTTACATCTCCACTGTGTCATCCTTCAGGAAAGTCTGTGTAAAGCTAAGTATAATATCAAGCATGTTATTGACAAAGTTTTCAGTGTGATAAACCTCATCAGAGCCAGAGCACTCAACCACATGCAGTTTCGGGCACTGCTTGAAGATTTGGAAACTAAACATTCTGATATTACCTACCACAGCAGTGTCCGCTGGCTGAGCCTGGGCAAGATATTGAGGCGAGTGTAAGATCTCAGGAAGAAATAATTATGTTTATAGAGATGAAGGGCATTGATTGTGATTTTTTTACTAACATTGTTAATGGAGAGTAGAAGTCAGACTTTGTGTATGCCATTGACATTATGGAAAAGTTGAATGAACTTAATGTAAAACTTCAGGGGAATAGCTTGTTTGCACATAAAATGTATGTGCATGTTAAATCATTTCAGGCAAAACTCTCCCTGTTCTCCAGACAAGCAGGCAAAAACAGGTTTTGCCATTTCTTTTTGCTGAAAGAGAAAACCATTACTGGTGAAATGGCTGACAAGTACAAGGCTCAGTTGGATGTCTTGGATGTGGAATTTGAAAGAAGGTTCCAAGAGTTCAATAGCCTGGAACCACTCTTCAATATCCTCATTTCGCCATTTAGTGCAAAAGCTGATTCAGCACCAGAGAATATACAGTTAGAGCTGCTTGACCTACAAGCGGATAATGACCTGCAAGAGAAGTTCAAATCAGTTCATCTGCTGGAGTTTTATGAATGTTTGCTAGCAGCGGCTTTTCCACACCTAAAAATCTTTGCTGCCAAACTTTGGTCACTATTTAGATCCACATATATCTGTAAGCAAGCTTTTTCTTGTATGAAAATAAAAAAGTCTAAGAACAGATAGATGTTGACTGACTGCAATTTAAATGCAGTCATGCAAATCACTACCAGTAAGCTGGTTCTACAGTTCAAGAACATTATCAAAAATTGTGAACAGTTACATACTTCTCATTAATTATAACTGTACTCTGTGATCAGTTGTATGTACATATATGCACATTAAGTTCCTTATTCTTTACAATATTTATGACAAGGAACAATAAACTTTTATTAAAATAATTATGAATAGTAAAATCTTATTACCAAAATGCAAAATGTTTTAGTTCGTATTTAAAAATGTAATGTGCATGTGTAATGGTCACTAAATAGACTTAATAGAGTATGAATGTGAAATAAAATTACAAATACATTGTTATTATCACTAATTCATTTTTTTTCATACGTTGTAAATTGTAATTGGAGTAGGTAAAATATATATATATATATATATGTGGCCCCAATAACAATAAAGTTTTCGATGTGGCCCTCGGTATAAAAATTTTGCCCACTCCTGTCTTATGGCATTAAAAAAATCTTTAAAATTCTTTGATTTTTTGCTATCAATGTAATAAATTCCATAAAAATTTTAAGTTATGTGAAATACTAGAATTGCAAATTTTTTTATGTTAAAAATTTATATTTTTATTCGAGAATTCAATTTTAGAATTGTTAAAAATAATATCATCCTAAATTTTTGCGGTCTTGAATATAATTAACTAAAGATAGTTAATATTTTGTAAATATTAGTTATTATGTCATGAAAGTATTGTAAAAATCATAAAGTAACTCTATGATTGCATTCGATTTGTAAATATAACATTTTTATTTAAAATTTATAAATATTTAACATATTTACTTTAAGAGACCAAAAATAAAGAAATTTGGTAACTTTATGATACTAACCTTTTTAGGTTTATTTTAATAAGATAAAAAAAATATTGTTGTTGTACTTGTAAAATAATACAAAATATTTTATTATTGATGTAATTTTTTCACAAAAAAATATTCCAGTCTTGTTAACAATCTATAATTTAAAATATGCTTATTGGTCTAAAACCAACAAAATTTTAAGTTAATCATATATCAAAAGAACATAATTATGATATACATAAATCTTTATATTAAAATGTTTACTGGTATATTATTAAAAGAATTTATATAATTTCAATTGTTATTAAGTAGGTACAGAGTAAACTTAAATTATTGGTAACAATATAAAGATTTTATAAGAAATGTTTTTTTTACAGTATAATTGAGTACTTAGTAGAATAAAAACAATAGAATTTACTTAAAATTGAACTTAAATAGACTACAATCTAAAAAATATTTATGGAAATCATTTAAATAAATAAAATAATTTCTAATGGTTTAAAAAGATTAAATGAGGAACAAATTTTGTCATCTGGTAGATAGATTAAAATTTTGTTGGGAATTTTTAAATCAAAAGATTATGATTATGATTGTAGAATCTACACCATTTAGTAATAAATTTATTATGAACATTCAAGTCGAAGGGAAGTTGCAATTAAAATAAGGCCAGGCAGAAATGTCAATCTTGAAAAGTTTTAATTAAAAATTTAAATGGATAAAAAAATTATCAATCGCGATACTATGAACAAAAAAAAATATTTATTCAGCATTAATGTAATATTTTACTTCAAATTAGACTTTTTGAGATAGCTTTTAACGTTTAAATTGTATATATATATTATTTTTATCCTTGTGTACAAAAAAGTAGCCTATTTCTGTAACATACTTTTTAATCTGATTATATGTAAACCTTTTAATTTACAATTTTTTATTATTATTCCTTAGTTTTGATTCAGATGCATTCT
>CAKKLC010002956.1:0-10006 GCA_918559645.1 Ceratonova shasta | reverse complement strand
TTTCCCTTTAATATATATATATATATATATATGTAGCCTTTACGTGATATCATATTTTTTTCCTTTATTGGATTTTATAATTTCCATTTTAGAACTATAGCCGGTAAGAAATATTCTCTTAAACTCGTTTAGTATTAATAAACTTTATGCGTCGATCAATATTTAAAACAGTCTTCTAAAAATAAAGATTTTTAACGCCACGGTAAGCTACACAGAAATTAATTGGGTAATATTTAAAATTAAAAAAACTTTTTTTGAAGTTAATTCAAATAAAACTAGCTAATTAAAAACCAAGTATTATGAAAAGTTTATTATTGTTTTTTTTTCCTATTTTTTTTCCTATTTTTTTTCGTGATTTTTTTTTCTATTTTATTTCGGGATTTTTTTTTGATTTTATTTTTCGTATTTTTTTTTCGGGATTTTAATGAGGCACTATCAAAACTACCTTTCCTCTGGTCGACTTAATTATTCTCATTTAAGAATTAAAATATTTTTAATAATTTATTGTTTTTCCTTTTCCGGAGAAACTGGCCGACAGTTCGTCGCCGATAAATTGCCGCCCTTCCGTTCAGGTTGATGCAATAGTCCAATGACTTATCAAGAATGTGCAAACTATTCTGATAATTTTTTTGGGCGATCCATTAACACTCGATGCACCGAATATAAAAAGCATAGGTCAATACTTAAGGGTTCCTTCTTCAAAACACTGGCTAAGAATATGACTAGGATTCTTAAAGTGTATCTTCGCTAGATAAAAACTCATCCAGAGTATTCTATCCTAACTAATGTCTCAATATCGGTCCGATGTTTCCAAAGATTATGAATAAATTTCCCTCGTTGATGCCGCATGAAAATGACATGGGGGAGAACATTAGGGTGCAAGCTACTATTGTCCAGGTGGATTAATCAATAATTAATTACAAATGTAAAAGTCATCGTGGTCAATCCTTAGAAAATAGAACTTATGCGCTTGTAATCGTCGAGTATGCTCCCATGTTACCAGAATATATGCAGAGATAATTCCTGATTGAAGATCTGTGACAACTACGCCAATAATTGCTCGCAGAGTAATTCTTGGCACCACTATTTACACCCACTAACACAGAGCGTACCTGGTGTTTACTAAATCCGGATTCATTAAAGAGGTGGTGTATCACCAACAAAATTTGGATCAAATGCGTTTCCTCCTACTAAAAGTATTAAGTACAAGTGATAAAATATTAAATAAAAATTTTAAATTTAAATTTAATATAAACAATAAATTAATAAAATTATGTTAAATTAAATTTTAATTAAATTTATAAGCTCTTCCAAGTCGTTATTTAAAACGTTTGTTTTCCACGTCCATTCCTTTAAATACAACATTAATTTGTCTCCAAGAACACCCTTCTTTTTTATTATTTGCTTCAGCCTGGCCCAACAAGATTCTATATTTTGCGTATGAGCACCGAAAACTGGGTCAACAAAATGAAGACTGTGATTGACTGCCATATGTTTGAATCTTATAGAGACAATATTTCTATATGCTGCACATTTATCGCAATGTATAATTGTTCCGGTTCGGCAAACACTTTGAATAAAAGGTAAAAGTGTTTGAGCACTTCTATCAGGTACAATTGTAATAAAAATTTTAGATGGGCAAAAAGAAGTATCAGCGATACCAAATACCCATATTTTAGACTCTGTTGCCCTGCCTCGATATTACTTGGGTGTTTGCCTGAATAGACTTTCATCTATTTGACATATAACACCCGGTCTACCGAGTGTGATTGGATTACATTTGAAATATTCAACACAACGTAATCTTAGATCATCAAAATAGTCAATTAAGACTTTTTCATGAACATCAATTTCTTGACGTGTGTCCATATCTGTCTGTGAAAGTGTCCATTTCCACAACAATTTTAATCCTATTTTTAAACAAAATTTATACGTTCAAAGATGGATTTTTCTCTTACACTTTTGTATTTCTTATATGCTGTACAACCTCTGGTCATACAACGAAAAGCCCAGCAAATTTATTTCTCGTATAAGGTACTTAATTGCAGCTACAAAAACAGAAGTGACAAATGTAGACATTTATTAAAATTCCGTTCTGTTGCAGGTACTCAATTACGCTTTTGATACTTCCCTAGCATAATCTTTCAATTACCTGAATAAAAACAGTTGGACGCATTATGAATAAAAAAATCAAAGGATTAGAAAAATTATAATATTTTGAATTATTTCGGATTAAAAATTATCAATTGCGTTTTTTCCACCCGCGGGGAAAAAACGCAATTGATCCCACAATTTCGTTAATCGTGCCACTGGCGGTCATACCAGCATATGGAATCAGTAAACAACGTAATGATAAAGCAATATATTAGATAAAAGGTGAAAGTGTTAGCCAAAAGGCAGCATTTATGAATGAATTTGTTGGACGAAGGAACGACAAGGCTAATTTATGATGCTTTTTTAAACTTAATTAAATGATGAATACAAAAAAATGTTGTTTTAAACTAAATTTATTTATCATGTGTTATTTTTAGACTCATGGCATTTTTTTCAAAGGTTACATTTAGGGCATTTTTTTTCACAGCTCAGAAAAATCTTTAAATTGAGCATTCTTATGATCGTACGAATATTTAAAAATGGAAAGTGTTTATAAAAATGTATAACTATGGATGAACGGCGAATTTCTAAATAACAATATAATATTGGAAGAGTTCTATTTGTTTAAAATATAAGTTTAATAAAGGACATAAAAGATAATAAATACTCATATCTTAAAACATCGGTAAAGTATTTGAAAACTCTCATAGTAAAATATTTCTTGATGTATTGCAAGCGATTAGCTTTTTCTTAAAAGAACTTGGAAAAGAAAACTCTAAATTAGAATATAATATACTTGATAGTGTAAATATCAATAATATTTAGCCATAAATAAAATAATTTATTGGTATTTAAGTATAATTTCTCAACAAATGTTAAATTACGTTTCTAAATACAATTTGAACGTAATTTATGTAATAACAAGTAAAATTTATTAGTACTATAAATTAAATTTATCATCATTTACCTGTATATGATGAAGTTTAATAATTTTTGGTTCTTCCGGAATAGACTTTCGTTTTGAAAATAAAATAAGATAAGATTTGAAATTATTTAAGTTTTTTATAAAAAATTAAATTGAGGATGTAGGCTAAGAAATAAAAGACCTGTAATTGTAGACTGGGATAGTGTTTATAGTGTTGAAACTATAAATTACATTAAAATATCTCAACGATTAATAGATGAAAACTGCTTGACAAATTAAAACATGATTACATTTTTAGCAAAAATGAATTTAATTAAAAAATTAGTTTTTTATGGACTGCGATGTATCCACAATGTGCTTACTCAAAGTAAAAAAATATTTGAAAGGTTATTATTAGGTGTGTTTTCTTTTTTAAAAAATCTAAAAGCTTAAGAACGGAGTTATGTTTTGAAGATCAGATGAAATTTCATAACAATCTTAAAAATATTTTATAGGTATCTTAAAAACAAAAAATATAATAATATTGCAGTTGATATTGGAATAAATAGTGACACTGCAAGTTCATATTGCTCCACTATAATATATTATTTTTTATGTTTTTTTAATAAAAATGAAAGAATATGTGGAATTGATTAAGATGGGAATCCAAAAGTTGTTAAAATGGTTGAATCGTTATTTTTTAAACGGAAATACGATCAGGAAGAGTAAATGAGTCAGAATGATGAGTAGAAGGAGTAGAAAGAACTAGTAAAAGATGCTTTATGGTGCCAGTGGTCTGTATAAATAAAATTAGCATAGTAAAAGTCATTGTTTAAAATTTACTTCCTGGTATAAAAATTTTCGCATATGAGTGGAATGCATATTCTTCAGCAGTTCGGTAACTTGGAGAATACAGTCATGCTTTGGTAAATCATAGTATTAACTTTGTGAATCTGAAGATCCTAATATTAATACTCAGAAGATCGAGAGCATGTGGTCATTGGCTAAATTTTTCTTGAGGATGCGAAGAGAAACGTCAATCTATGAAAGATTTCTATATTTGGTGCAGTTTCTGTTGTCTTTTAAATTAGGAAAAAGGAAAAAGATAAATCAGTCGATAATTTTAATAAATTCCAATCTAATTTAATTTTTTTTTTCAAAACGGAAGTCTATTGCGGATGAAGCTAATTTTTGTATGTGTTAACCAGGAGTTTGCTAAAGCTTTAGTTTAGTCAATAATAAAATTATTTTTTTGTAAAACAACAAACTAGATCATAAAAGAATTTTCAAATAAAACCAACCAATTTAATTTAGTTTATTACAATTCATGAAATTTCTTTTAATTGATATTTATAATGTTCTTGCGCTTAAAAATGATTCCGTTAGAAAGGAATGTTGATACAGATAGAATTTTAATTTAATGTGACAATCATTTAATATAATCTTGATTTGCTAATTATTTCTTTGAAATTATATCAACTGGAAAATAATTGGGTTGATAAATGATATTATCAAAAGATATATTTTATAAAGAATAAGGTCAGTATAGAAATATAATATCTATTCTACAATTCTTATTTTAAAATTCAATATATTTCATAAATTTATCAAAGCTGGGATTTATGAAAACGGAAATTATTTAAAAAACTTAAAAAATGTATGAAAATTATGTCAGGTTAGCTTTTATTGTTACAGAAAAATGAGACAGGTATCAATTCTATAAAGAATTTGATTTTCGAAATAAAATTGTAATTTATAATAAATAATCTTTACTAATATGGATTTCATAATAATAAACAATATTTTTAAAAAAAATTAAGCAAGGACTTATAAAGAATCAATTATAGCAAAATAAATTGTTTTAAAACTAAAGTTTTATTGAAATATCTATATTATAAATCTTCAAAGAAAGTTTTGAAGATTTATGATTTATTTCTTAAACATTTATTAATTACATATGCTTAATATTGAATCTAGATTTTTAAATATTAACAAGTAACAGAAAGAAATGTAGATTCTTAAATGTGCAAATTTTAGAAAAAAATAATTGGTAAAATTTTATTTCATTTCAAAATTTTTTATATTATATATACCCTAAAATCTCGTATCTTTAATCGCGGCTTATATGAAATAAAAGTGGATTTTTTTTTTAAAAAGTTAGATGTTGCTTATACACGAGATCAGACTATCCTAAAATCTAGCATGTTAGCCACGGCTTATACGAAAAAAAGTGGAATTTAATTTTAAAATACGGGGTGCGGCTTATATTCAGATTTTAGGGTATATTATTTTATACAAAGAAATAATTAATAAATATTATTGTATTGATTATTTAATAGCTGTTTCAAAAAAATTTTTAATTATTGTCATTCTAATTATTTTAATAATACCATAGAAATTATTGAATGATACAGGAATATTGTTTAAAAAGATCTCAGAAAGTTTATATTAATACAGCCGACTCTCGATTTAACGAATCCTAGTTTAACGAGATATCTTCATTTAACGAATAAAAATTTACGATTTCTATTAAAACTTAGCATTTTCAAATAATTAACAAACCCTTTTTTTACGAATTTTTCTCAAGAATGCCCATGAAAAACAATAATAAGAAAACACGAAAATCCTACACCATAAAAGAAAAATATGAAGTTGTTAGGTTTCATGAAAACAATCCCACATATACTCAAGTAGAGTTAAGCAGAAAATGAAACATTCCTGTAGAAGTTATAAATTCTTTACTGAAAAATTCAGAAAAAAATCAATAAGAATTACATGAATAATGACCAGAGGTTCAATTTGATTTCAAAAAATATTAAAAAGTTTTTTAAATATGTTAAGCTAGAAGATGCAACATATAATAGCTTTGTTATTATGATTAAAAATGGACAGATAAAATCAAATGATATTCTAAAAAAGGTTGCATTGACAAATGCCGACAATCTTGTCATCGTGAATTTTAATGCTTCTTGGAATTGGTTAGAAAGGTTCAAGAAAAAATTTGAAATTAAATATTCAACGAATTTTTGTGATGAAATGCTCGTTGACAGCACAATTTTAGCAGAAAATTAGAAAGATTTGTCAAAAAAAGTAAATCAATATATGTTTGATAATATATTTTATATTGAAGAAACCGCATTAATGTTAAAAAAAAATATCCCAGAAAAACTCTCGTTTTGAGTAATAAAGATAAAGTTTCTAAAAAATTCAGTAAAGAGAGAGTAACTATGCTGTTTTGTTGCTCACAATAAGGAGACAAGCTGCCCTTTGTTATTTGGAAAGAGTAAGAAGCCTAGGTGGCTAAAAAAATGCCCTGAAATTAATTAAATTTAGCTATAAATCAAGCAAAAAAACGTGGATGACAAAAGAACTTATCAATTAATGGCTTTTAAATGTTAATCAACAGTGTATGTATAAAAAAGAAAAATATTGATGATTTTTGACAATGCACTGTAGCCGCTGAATATCTAATAGTATTTTTATGTTTAATTATACTTTCTTCCTGCTAATACGATATCTCGTGTTCAACCACTTGATCAGTGCATCGTTTGGTCATTTAAACATTTTTATCAACATTTTTTTCTGGAAGAGGCATTGTTGACCTCACAAGCCGAAGATATACATATCTTTTGCAAAAAATAAACGATTTCACATGCAATACCTGTAATTGTTAGATCTTGGATTTTGGTAAATATCGATAAAATATAAAATGGATTCAAAAGAGCCTAGGATAATTTTAAAAATGATATAGAAAGCTAAGAAATATATAAAGAGTTTACAGAAAAAGTAATTAAAGAACACGAAAGTTGTAATGAGCCCTTTATTTGCAAGAATGAAGTTAAGTTCGAAAAATATATTGAAATTCGAAATTCTGAAGAATACTAGGAAAATTTTGAAGAAAGTGAAGAAACTATTTAAAAACCTATAAAAGGACTTAATGATGCATTAGGGAAGTTAAAAATGCTCAAAAAATATTTGTGTGGAAAAATTCCTGAAGCGCTTGAACACTTGTATGCGTTAAAAGAAAAAAATAAGGAAAAAAGGCGCTGAGCCCTCTTGGCAAACAAATATTTTAGATTTTTTTTATTAAAAAATAGTTTTTGGTTTTCTTATACTATAATTTATCTGATTGAAAGGTGTCTGGTTAAAATTTTTGTTACCCCGTTTTTAACTAAAAAGTTTTTTTTTTGGTAGATTTAATTCTTTAAATTGGGAGTTGACTGTAATTTAAATATTTTATAAGAATTATAAAAAAATATATTATGGGAAATTTAAGATAATAATTAAAGTTTCGTAAATATTAACAATATATTTCTTTGTATTTGATGATTAATACAAATATTTAAGATATAATTTGTTTATTTATTTTATTTATTCTTTTTTGAAATGATTTAATGATAATAATAAACCCAAGCTTGAAACATTTACTTAATATAAGACATTTTCAAGTAAATTAAGACATGTTTTTGTTACAAAATCCACATTTGAAACAAAATATATTTGATATTCTGTTGAATATATATTTATTTAGTTCTAAAAATTAATTTTTAATCGTTTTATCTTAATTGATAATTTTTCCAGATTTTACATAACGTTCACCCAATGATATTTTTAGTTTCTATATCAATATAAGGCTGTTTTATAAAGACATTAATCCATACAGACTTGACATTATAACTTGAAAAATGAATAAATCACACTAACATATTTTTGAACCATCTATAAGTATTTACATATTAATATTATATTGACTGTTTATTATGTTCAGTAATTCTTTAAAAGAAAATTTGAATAAAATTCCTAAATATTTTATATTTATAAATAAAATACTTTTATATACTGTGCTACAGTTGTAATGAATATTTTTTTTATTAATTATTAGAAGTAAATATATAACTTATTATAGGATTGGATCTATTTAAGCACCAAGAAATCAACATCTTAATGAATTATTTATGCATATAACGATTTTTTTAATAAATCTTCTTGTTTTATTTCGTCCATATATTTAATATAATCCAATCCATAAATTGGATTCTATTATTGATATTCATAAAAAAAACTTATCATTTAGATTAATATTCACTCAAAAAATTTATTTTATTAATTAACAAAATGGCGCCGGTTTTTAGAGTCAAATAAAAAGTTTTGGAAATTAAAGCACTTATAAACTAATCTTAAATACAAAAAAATTAGTACAAATTAATGTTAATTAGACAGATTTCTGCCACGAAGAAATTAAGTTTACCTTCTATAAACAACAATTTTGTGTTAAAGCTTTTAACTACAATAACTATATTGATATGTTTAAATATTATTTCATTTCAGTCTTAAATAATTTTAATAGATTAAAAGGTATTACTAAAAATAAATAATTTAAAGGTTAAAAGTAATAATAGAACGCTGCATGTATTTAAATAAATGAATTTAGTCGAGTCTTAAGCATCAAATCAATTATTACCAGACAGAAATCCTTTCACTTTTAACAACCACCTCATACGACCAAGTAGTCCCTTTTTGCATCAAAAACGCCCTTTTACAAACAAATAAACCCTCTACACGTTGCCATAATTTAATGAGTATAGTTAGCTATCCAAGCTCCAAATATGTAAAGTTGCTCAAATACATTTACAAATCAAGCCAAAATTAAAAATGCTATTTTTTGTTGTGAAGCAGCACAATTTTCAAAATTTCAAAGCTTACAATTCCTAGATTGATAAACATTTTTTTTAAATGGTTTAACAATTTATTGCAAAGAAGAAGTAAAATCTGTAGTTTTTGTGCATAGGCAGGTTTTCATGAGAATTTATGTCTAAGGAGGTGCGATGGTAATGGTTTTGTGGAAACCAGTGGGATTGGGTGGTAAAGGATTCGTCTGCCAGATAGACAAAAGCCTGTTTCAACATAAGCTAAAAACCACCGTGGAATGGCGCCCAAAAATAAACTTTGAGTGCTTGGGAATGTCCAGATTTTCCAAACATCAGGGAATATATATTTGAACCTTGTTTCCAACAGGTCTGACGAAATCTTGTTGGTTGTTATTGCGAATGTATGTAGGCTCGGAACCATCATACATTGCGACAAATGGCAGGAATATAATCGAATTCTTCTTTTAGGATATGTTCATGAAACAATAAACTATACACTGTATTTTATTAATCCCGAATCTGGCTTTAACAAACAGACAATTGAATATACGTGGAACAGTCTAAGTTACGAATTAAAAAGATGCACGGGTTGTGTGGTGTTGTGATGGCTGATTTTCTTAATGAGTTGATGTGGAAAAGTAATATTGCAAAGGGAGGCTTTGGCCAATTATTTACTCTAGTAAAAAATCATTTTGATTAAGTTATTTAATTTTTATTTTTTTTAAGGGGGGTTTTTTGAATACACGCTCCAATAGTTCTCTTGCAATCAAATAAAATTAATATATTTATTAATAAGGAACAGTCGGGTATTTTATTTGATAAACTTGATTAAAATAAAAAGTTTCCTATTGAAATATTTTTTCCTAACATTTTATTCTTTTTTATATATTTTTTACATCTATTAAATCATATATTACTTAGTAATTTTTTATTTATAATCATGTTGTATTAGATACAAAATTATTAGGTTTTTATTCTTTTGACACATCAATTACTAAAATCAAGTTAAGAAGTACTTTTCAATATGATTCTTTAATATATATTAAGTTTTTATTTCATTAAAATTATTTTTAATATAATTTTTCCAAGTTCTTCGTTAATATCGAAGTAAACATTTTATTTAATATCACCAAACAACTTTTTGTCTTTATTTTAGCAAATTTAGTCGAATCTATATAAATTATACGTTCTTCTTTTATTTTAAAATGTAAATAAATTTTATTTTAATAATTTTTAAAATATGTAGTACTATTTAAATTAAGTCAAATATGGTGACCCGATAAAACCGCGCCGACAAAATCGCGAAGTATGTTTTCCGACAAAATCGCGCTGCGATTTATATTTACCATTAGATTTACAC
>CAKKLC010002950.1:53678-71562 GCA_918559645.1 Ceratonova shasta | reverse complement strand
TTCCCACCACAACAAATCTTAAAATATCTCTTTGAATGATACTATCTGACCAGTAAAGAAGTATTTTAAACATAGTTAACGCTGAAAACTTAGAATCTTCAATCCAGCTACCATTTCTGATAGAATATGTTGTTTGATAGTGTAAACATCTTCCAATCATACAACGCCATTGCATTCCATCCAATTTAGCAGATGATTTTTTTAAACACATCTAAGATTCACACCATGGACAGAGCATTGCATCATGTATAAATCCATGATTCATGAGTTTTACAACCATCTTTTCAGTTGTCATTTTTTCTAGTTCTCTTAAACGTTCTTCAAAATGCATTAGGGGTTAGATTAAAAAATTTTAGCCCCTTATGTTCAGAATTTAGAGTTTTTACTCAAGATAGAAAAATATAAAATTCACAATTTTTTGTAATTTTAAATGTAATTATTTTTTATACTTTTAAAAGAATACTTAATTTAGCAATTAAGAAATTAATAAAAACTAGCTGAAATATAATTATCAAATCAAGAAAATAAATTCCATGATTGATTATACTAACTATTAACACTAACCATCCCTATATTAATAAATTTTATACAAAAAACGAATAAAACTTATTAAACAAGTAATTTAAATAGAAAAATCAAATATTTAGTCTTTTTTTATTTTAATGATTTACAAATAACATTATTTTAGGTATTTTGATCTATTTTATTACCTTAATTTGCTTCTTTATAGTTTTAAAACAATTCAAATAAATTTTGTTGATTTTTATCAAAAACGTACCTAAATTAAAAGAAAATAATATAAAATTGATGTTTATTTGTATAAAAAAAATTTACTTATTAGAAAATTTATTTGTTACTTAGAGTATTTATAGTAAAATAATCCAAATCAATTTTTTTTACTATTAAAATACAAGTTAGACATCATCATATAACCAAACATTAAAAGATAAAATTACAAATATATCGTTTTTATAACATTATTTTACACTTTAAAAAGATATAACTGACTTAAAATGTCAGATAAAACTAATAAAGTTATATTAATAACATTTTTAAGAATTTCTTATTAACTTAAAGATTATATTTTGATGCATACAAGGGTTTATAATGTTTTTGAAGAAGCATTTTTTATTCAAGTAATAAATAAGCACAGTAATAAGAGTATACAAAATACTTAAAATCGTTTTTTTATTACTAGCATTGATTGAACCCATTTTTTTGGAGCCAAAAATGATTTTAATATGTACACATTGAATAAGATTAATTGGTAATTTATGAATTTTGGGTGGACAAAAATTGTCAATAAAAAAAAATATTAAAAATAAGATTTTATTTTAATAAATAAAGAATCATACTTAGCAGATGAACTTTTCAAGTTTAGATAATATATCTATTGAAATTCTTTAACACAAGTAATCACATCATCAAATTTTAAATTTTTCTTAAGATTAAATTTTAGACTTCTTTACAATTTATCAATCTTTGTTGTATAAATCAAACAGATGTTACTATTTACTAATTCTTGTTTATGTTTTATAGTTTTATTCAAAATCCTTTTGCATCTAAACCAATATATCCTGTGCATTTATCAGTTTTAATTGTCGACGCAATTTTAGCTTTTGAAGTTATGAAAGAGTGACAAACTTCTCTCTTTTGTTTTTTAGTAAACATCCATTTAATTTGTAACGTTTTTCTGCTTATCATAACTTTGATCCAATACTTTTGCCCTTTGAGAACTTAGCCTTGGTCATTTTTAAAAAAAAATATATATATATGAGTTTCATCGACCTCAAATTCATCAACATTATCATTCAATTGAACGTTAGCACTTTCAGAACTAGCTAAAATAATTTCTCTCAATTTTTTGAACTAAGAAGCAACTGTGTTTGGGTCAATATGGGGTTCTTCTGCTATTTTTCATACTGATTTTCTATCAGAATAAAACATCATTAACTCATAAATTGTCTTGATACTCAAGTTTCCTACTTCAAAAATGCTATTAGTTAAGACTAAAACGGTTTTTCGACATCTTTGCTTATTACATCATAGTCTCAAGTGCAATCCGTATCTGTTTTGGCTTTTTCTAAATTAAGCCTACCATCAAAAAAAGGACATTGTCCACCATCTAATTTTATTAGAGCACTACGATGAGAAAAATCAAAGCCTTCTATTCGGTAATAGTTTCGCTAAGGATATCTCTTTTTTTCATTTTAATGGTTTTTCTTCGTAAAAAAAAATAAAATGTATAATTTTTGTTTCCCCAAAAATTTATATATTAGAGATTATTTTTATTCAATATAGTAATACTCATAACTATTGACTTAAATTATTTGATAGGTTAAAATTTTTAGTTTTTTTAAAGATTTTAATGCATCCAAATTTTAAAAAATAATGGACAACAAATTTTTACTAAATGATAAACAATTTATTACTGGAAATTTTATATTAGTACTTGATAAAATTTAAGATTATTATTTGATTCAAAACTATCGATTATACAATTTATATATATGATGATAAATTGAAACAATAATCATTTAAATATATTGTGAAGTTCATAAAAAATGTAATATAAAAATAAAAAATTTGTTTATACTAATTTTATATCGTTTGAGTTACAATAATTAAAAATTTTAGATCGTGTTAAAAATGGCACAAAAGATGATAATGTAAAAAAACGGCACAAAATATGATCACATGTAAAAAAACGGCACGAAAAACGATCATGTAAAAAAAACACAAAAAATAAAAGCACAAAATAAAAAAAAAACTATAAATAATATTTTAATAATGAACAAGGATTCTCAAAAACGTCTCTTCTTGTGTTTTCGCGCCATAAAAATTCATAAAGATAGAATTTCAAATCACTTTTTTTAACGTCTTTCATGCGTTTTATTCTCAACTTCATTTTGTTTCACCATAATTCCATGTTCTGCGTATGAACGCCATTTTCAGAATTAACAAATTGAAGCGAGTGGTTTACAGTGTAATGCTTGAAATTCCTGCAGACTTAAGAATAAGCTTGCCACTCGTCAGAAATAATAGTAGTCCCAGGTAAAAAAACTATTCTGATAATTAGAAGCAGTGTCACTGCATCCCGATTATCCATAATTTCCATTAAGCCTTTAGTTGGAATGAAACTAGTGTCCACAATTCTAAAAACCCAAACTTGTAAATTTGACGATCTTTCTTGGTGATTTTTAGGTTTGTGTGAAAATAGACTTTCATCTATTTGACACACTACGATTTCACCAACAAGCCTATAAGGATTTGACAAAAAATAATATTTAATTTTTTTTTATTTTTTGGTAGATCGCTATTAGAGTTGGTCTACTGGCAGATAAATATTTTTGAGTTTGATTATTTGGCTCTTCTTTAGAATATCTATAAAGAACTTCTAAAAAAGTTTTTAACTTAATTTTTGAAGAGTATTAAAAACTTCCTTTTCGAATATAAATTCTTTTTCTGTATTGAGAACAAGATGTTTTCTCACATTTAAAAATGTTTCCATCTTAGTTTTGGCCTTCTTTTTTGAGATTCATGTCTTGATTGCAATTAAGACACTCCATTCTTGAGGAAAGTAAATGCTTTCCTCTTAGAAAAGCAATAATACTTTCAGCACTTCGTGCTAGCAAATTTCTTAATATTTCTTCGTAATACGTATACATAAGGGTTTTATATTTATATTTTTTTACGTGATCCAAAATTTTTATAAAACCTGTTAAAAAACACGTTTTTTAAGCTAATTGTGGTTTTTTTCTAAAATTATTATAATGATGATTAAAAAAAATTGTTGAGCTGGCACATATTACTTAAGAATAAGGAAATCAATTTTAAAAATTTAATAATTAAAAATGTTTGTTTATTAGATTATGTATTTAAAATCACTTTATAATATTTCTAAATTTATATTAAGTATTAACATGATTAAAATATAGAAAAGTTTTAGATTTCAAGAAAAGCTTAATTATTAATAATAACTAAATTAATTTATTATTGAAAATTCAAATAAATATTAAAATTACATTTTACTTATAGATATGGTTTTTAATTATATAAGTTAAGAATTTATTTTACTAGATTATTTTATTAATAAATATTTATAAACAAAGTTAAAATATATTTGAATTAATTAATTAAAAAAACTGTCATAATTAACAATTGTAAAAAAAATATTTAATTTTTGGTTCAATTATGAGTTTTAAACTTAATTTTAACAAAATAATACTCCTAAATGTGAATATTACAAAGATAAGATTGGATGTTGTTATTACATGGGTTGCTACCACATTTCGTTTTTTTCCCAATCAATTTCATTTTTTCCTAATTAATTTCGTTTTTTATAATTTTATCCTTTCATCCATGTAAAGAAACAAAGTCATTAATATTGACAGGATTCGGATTGTAGATGCTTATTTGAGTAATAGTAGTTCCAATGAAATTGGAAATGTTCTAGGAGTTCCCAAAACAACAGTAGGATCAATAATAAAAGTGTATAACAACTAAGTAAGAATAGGAGGCAAACAAAGAGATGATGTGCGAAGAAAAATCATATCCGCGCAAAATCTAGAAACCATAAAAAATTGTATTGACGCAAAGTGTGGCATAATACTTTTAAAAATAAACAAATCTGTGTGAAGTAGAACTGAATTAAATAGTTGGGAAATCAACGATAGGTCGATATATACAAGTTTTTATTTATTAAATAAAAATAGTTAATCTAATTCTAGATAAAAGAAATTGTCTGGATTAATAGGTAAAAGATTCTCATCTGCTAACGAATTTTCATCATTGCAATCCAATTTTGATGATTCTAAATTTTATTTTTTAGATAAAGTTGAGTTTAATATATCAATGAATACAAAGCGAGGTAGTTCTCTTGTTAACAAAAAATCTGTCCAATATGTCCCAGGTTTGAGAAATATTTCTGTCTGATGTGCTTTAAGTAAAACTGGTGTTTTTGATAATATGATTTAAATAAGAGCTTTTAATGATGAAAGTTTTAGTACTTATATTCATGCTATTTCAGACAAGTTTGATTAACTTGGTATAAAGAGCGCCATATAGATAATTAAAAATGTTCGTTTTGACTGTTATACCATTTAATGGGCATAATTTGCTTCAAAGGGCATATATTATTGTTCTTACCATCATATTCCCAATTTTAAACCTAATAGAAAATATGTTTTCAAAGTGGAAACAATTGGTAAGAAATAGCCTGCCTGGAAATTAAAAAGGACAATTTTTATACCTCCATTAAAAATTATACCTGATTTCAAGTGAAGATTGTGCGGGTTTATATCAACATATGTTTAGATTTTAACGTTTCTGTTTTAGATCTGAATCTTTTAATGATGAATATATTTACATGATGCGGATTTAGTTTTCTAAATTATTATGGAATCCGAACACAGGAAAAAATTATGGAGCTATTAAAAGTTTTATCCAATTTTTATTCTATTTTTCATGGAGTAATTTTTCACTATTTTGACCAGAACATTTTTTTTTACATGATCTTAACTTTTTAAATATGTTTTAATTATAATAAAGTATATTTTGTTATTATATTTATTATGTTATAATAAAAATGAAAAGTGGTGGGAAACCCTGTAATAATTAAATGTAATTTGGTATAAATTAATAGGATAATTAATATAAATTATTCTATATTTAATAGCATCCCAGAATTTAATTTTTTTAGAAGCTTGTTTAAACTGATATGAATCAAACTAGTTATTGTTAAACTTCAGTGATCTGACGAGAACGAGTATTTTCAAATACATATGAGCTTGACGATAAAAAAATATTGATGAATAAACTTAACATTATAAGTGCGTGCCGGTTATTCGATGGCAATAGAAATTTTTAAGCTCCACCTTAACTCGAAAAATTTTTAAAACAACAAAAATTGTACAGGAATAATTGAAACTTACAGAAAACCAATTGAGCTGTCTGGTTATTTCTGACTCACATATCAATGATATCTTATGCCGTAATGGCAGACCAAACGTTTTTTTTTAGTCAAACAGGAATTTTTAAAAATATAGCAATACGTAGGTGATGTCGTGAAACAACCTTCTTGAGATATAGAAAAAGGAAGCCATCTCCTGATGGCTTTCACTGGATGTGTAGAAAGGCTCATCACCAAACAATGAGTATTCGTAGTGGCGGTCTTTTTGAGCGATCGCGACTTTCCATGAGAACACTCTTTCTTATAATGTACAAGTATCTTAACCAAACATCTATACAAAATATTGCATTTGAATTTAAGGTTGATAGATGTACTGTTTTATATTATGCTAATGTTTATAAGGAGCCAATCGCCGAATATATATTTTATAATAATGAGAAACTTGAAGGTTTGAAACCTGATGAAACTTATATGATCGTAAAAATCGACTTATGCTTGTTTTTTAAAAAGAAAAAATAGTGGAAAGGGCTCATAGATGAGAAATAGTACATAGTACATTAAGCATTTAATAAGGATTTAAAAAAGCCATTATAATACATGTGGTTAATAGAAATTCTAAAACTATAGGTCAAATTATAAGAGAAAATGTACATTCAGATACTAAAATAATAACAAACAAATAGAGGGCTTATTCTTTGGCAATTTTTGGGAATAATGATTTTAAACATAGGTCTATAAATCATTAATTTAACAAGGTGGGTCTCGATAATTCTACTATTCATACCCAAACCATTGAAGGTTTCTAGTCCCATATGAAAAAGTTTATACGTGAAAAAATGGCATCTCAAAATAGCAAGAGACTGAATATCTTCTACGCTTTATTTAGAAGCGCAAAATAGAAAAAAGAAGACGCTTTAATGTTTTCCTTAAATTTATAGGAGTAAATTCTTGATTTTTTTTTAATTCTTATTGCCATTGAATAACCGACCTACAAGCATTACTTATGAATTAAATTATTTATAAACACCACATAATCGAATTTCTTTTCAAGGTAACCCATTCAAATACTAATTATACAAATAATTTTCTTATTTATTTATTATATTAAGACAATTTTCGTACATAATATCAAAACCAAAATTTAGCACAAATATAATTATATCTATTACATTAAATAATTAAAGACTAAATTGATTTGTTATACCATAATACCTTTTAATATTTATAAAATACTTCATAAAATAAAATATTTAAATTACTTAGAAATCTTATAAGATAGCTTAAATTTTAAAGAACACATTTTTCTTTAATAAAACGATTTTTTAATTATATTAGAGAAAAAATTAAAGTTTAAGTTTAATAAAGATCGTTATTAAACCATATATTTGTATTTTATGGTAGTTAATCTTGTTAGATACGTTAGTTAACAACACAAAAATCATCATTAATAAACTTTAAACCCTTTATATTCTACAGTTAATAACATAACTATAAACTATTATATATTATATTTAAAACATACATATAAAGTTTTGAAGTTTTTTACAGATTTTAGATTTTGATAATAGGAAAAAAAGTTTATATAGTGTATTTTATTGTATACAGTAACCATTTTCTTTTATCTTTTAAAAAATTTATAAATATACAATATAATATTTTAGTAAATTAACAAGTTTTTATCTTTTATTTTATATTAATAAATCCAAATTATGAAAATTTAACACTTGAAAATTGAATTCTCTTACTTAAATATATTTAGGTGAAATTATTAAGTATTCAATTACTTTAAATTCCATTTATATTCATATATCTACTTATTCTTAAATAAATTTAGGAGTTTTTACCATAAATAATTAATTTATAAGAATACCATATTATTTTACACTTACCAAAGAATCAATTATTACTTTAAAATCTTAATAAAATGAATGTTTCATTTAAAAAATTGGATCATGTGCCGAAAATCCCCCAGTTAATTTATGTGTCGAAAATCCCCCTCTAGAAATTATATTAACAAATAAATATAAACTACATTAAATTAAATAGATTAAATATTATTATAATAACACGTTAAATAAAATTAATAATATTAAGCTTTAATAAACTCAATTACTGCATCCCAATTTTGCTTATATATATATATATATTATCCTTCCACATCCACTCATAGAGATATTCTTTAAGAAGGTATCCTGACACCCCCTTCATCTTTTTTATCCTCAGCTTTACTTGGGCCCAATAGGACTCAATTGTTTGAGTGTTTACCTATCTTACTGGATCAACGAAGTAAAGACTGTGGTTTACAGTAGAGTATTCAAAACCCAAACTTCCCAAATAATTATAAGACCTCCATTGATCACTATAAATGATTGTGCCACGCCTGCAAACTTTTTGAACGATTGTTAATAAGTGGGCAGCTAAACGATTTTAAACAAGTTTTAAAAATACCTTTGCAAGCCTAAAGGAGGTATCGGCTATACCGAAAATCCAAAGCTTATTATCTGTAGCTCGACCTTGATGATTTTTTGGTTTGTGCCTAAATAGACTTTCATCTATTTGGCAGATAATTCCTGCTCCACCTAATATCACCACATTGATTTCATAATAATTGAAACACATAAGTCTCAATTTTGCAAAAAACCTTATTACAGGCCACCTTCCTATACCGGTTTCATCGATAATTGATGATTGTGAATTATCTTTAGCCCATTTATAAATGACTAAAATGCATTTATTAAGGCTAATATTCAACCCTTCGAAAAATGTACCATTTTTTATTGAAAAATAAAATTTATGGCTTCGATACTGACTATTCATGCACCTAAATGCAAGACCGTTTGTTGTTTTTTTATAAGCAACATGTCGCATTAGAACACCACAGTCATGGCATGATTTTTACCTCGGCATCAATCCAATTTCAATTAGATATTGTAATGCGTCATTGGTACTACCATATATTTTGCTCTTTAGCACGGATTCGAATATATTAAATGACATAAGGTTTAATTATTAAATTTACTAATTTTAATAAAAATTATTTTAATATCTTTATTTAAATTATTATTAATTAAATTTTATCAAAAATTTATATTATGAAAGCATGATTGGTTAAGAAATTTAAGCATATAATTAGACTATGCATGATATTTTTTATTTTAAAAATTATCAGAATCTATTGATTTTGTATCAAATATAATTGAAATATTTATTTGTTTCTTACAGGATAATTGTTCATTATAACATAAAACGCGTAAGTAAAACTGATCATCATAATTAATTTGAATATAAATTGAAACATCTGTATAAAGTTGAAATCGCTTAATACATTTTTCTAGGAAAAACATATTTACTTCGTTATAACCGATATTGCGTTATAAACTATCTTTTGATTTTATTCTAAAAAATATTCAAATTATAAGCAAATACATGATGACCTTAAGATGAATGTCTAAATATTATAAAAACTACTATGGTTGAATTTAAATGTATAGTTAATATTATTTATTATATTTAATATATAATTATGTGATTTTTATATTATAACAAACATTAATTACTACGAACCTGGTTTAATAAAAATAATAAGTAAAACTTGACACTGAAACAAAATTCAACTTTTTAAAATAAACAAATATCATTCTAAGTTTAATAAACCAATTAAACAACATCCTTAAATATTTAGAGTAAAATATTTATCATATACTCTTTTTATATAATCTGTGATTTTTGTTTGAAATGACCTTTTTCTACGATAGGTTTTTAAAAATTTTAAGGCCGTTTAATTCTTCTAAAAAAATTTTATTGCATAAAAAAGTGAATTTTCCACCTTTCTCATAAAATCAAGAGCTTTCAGTGCACTAAAAGTTTCAATTTCCTTCGTATAAAATTCAAATTTATGAAACTTGATTTCAAAATTCTCTTGTTCCTCTTCTTTCCTATCTTTAATAATTTGACGATGTCATCCTGTGTATTTGTACCAAAACAATATATTTTACTGTCAATATCATAAAATTCTTGCATTTCCTTGTCACTTTTGTCATCTGTAACATCAGAATAAATTTTTTCTTGGGATATTAAAAGTTTCGATTTATTAAAAAATTTTGCATTAAAAAAACAATTTTTAAAAACTGAAGTGGGTAAAGTTTATATGAACGATGTATGTTAAGTTTAGCGTCTAACACCGTTTTAGACATATTCCCTATTTTATCAATACTTTCAATTTTTTGAAATAAATTTCCTTTTCTATAGGCCACTTTCATACTCCTGATAATTCCTTTGTCCATAGGTTGCAAATTATCTTGTGCAGTTTGGTGGAAGAAACGCAAGTTCAATATTTGTTAATTATTCCTACATATTTGGATGGGCACTACAGTTATCTACTACCAAAAGAATATTTCTTTTTGCAATTCTTAATTTCGTACCCAAATGATAATCAAAGAAGACCAGATCTCCACTGTCATCCAAGCTTTTCGATTATTAAAATATTTAACTGGTTATGTTTTTATATTTTTAAAACACCTTAGTTTTTTTATTTTCCGATAACATCTAATTCACCTATTACCCCGTAAAATTATGAACATAAGCATACAATCAAACGCTCCTTTGATAATTTTCAACCATGACATTTTGCACCCTTGAATTTTAGAGTTATCCTCAGAAGTGCTTTATAAAAAACCCCAGTTTGTCACCATAAAAATATTTTCCCGGGTATCTTTCTCTTAATCGTAAGCATGTCTTCTTTAACTAAAAATCTACCTTAGTTTGATAAACATTGGCGGATTCTCCAGTATAACTTCCACTATGTGTACTAAACCTCCGTTTAAATTTTTGAATCCAACTTCGATCACAATTAAACCCATACACATCTAGATTTTTAGCAATTTCATTCGCTTTTATACAAAGTATTTCATAATTTATTGGTACTTTCTCAAAAAGTTTTTCGAAGAACTATACATAGAGATTTTTATCAATCTCTTTATTCTTGGCTTTTCTAGTCTTTTTATTTTTTTGAATGAAATTAATCTGTAATAGAAGTATCTTTTCTTTGGTTTTGAAGATTATGTTGATTGTAGAGTAAGAAATGTTGTATTTTTGGATATCTCTTTTTAATGGTTGTTATTTTCTATGGCATGTAGTATTTTGATATTTTTTTCCAGCGCTATTGTTTTTCGCTAATTCGTCATTTTTATGGGTTTTTTGTTTGTAATAAGCGATTATCTTATAAACGATATATTTAAATAGAATTTTTTAAATTAGTATTGTTATAAAATTATTTTTATCTTATAAGCAATATTTATCTTATAAACGATTATGTTATAAGCGATTTCAACTGTATTTATAAAATTGTTCCTTTAAACATAAATTTTCAATCATGTGAAAACTTTAACGATTATGTCACTTTTGTGAACCCTTGGGTCCATGAAAGTAACTTGTAAGGGTCCAAAATAAATGTATGAAAATTACTTGTAATAAATAACTAAACTTTAAACTAAATTAAAACACCCAAATTTTTATATATTAAGCAAAAAAAATTAAAAATAAAATAGGTTTTTTTTACGTTATTTATTTAAATCAAATATTGCATCGTTACCATTTTTTTATGATTGTATCGCCCTAGCATTAAACCAAATAGTTTTTTTTAAGATGATCCAAGAATGCCTGTAATTTCCTTAATCTTGCCTTAAAAATCCCCCACATGTTTTCTATTCTTTGTGTATGGGCATCTGTTGTTGGATCAACAAAATGAGAGCTTATGATGCACTCTGGAGTTTTTGAGGCCAACAAAATTTTGGATCTCTTAAGCTGACAATTGATCACATAACAATAATCACGCAATAATACCACATACTATCTTAGAAGAGAAAGAAATGTAAGAGCGGAGCTATTTTCAAGCAGTGTGATAACGATTTTGTATGCTTCTAATAAATCTTTAATCACGCCCACAATCCAAAGTTTATTTTCGCGCATTCGAACCACATGGTATTCTGGCTTATAGCTGAACAGTGATTTATCAACTTGAACATTTTTACCATATTACCTAATAGCAGATGATTACGAACAAGAAAATGAAAACATCTAAATTAAAGAAGATTAAAAAAGTTGTTAAAAGCTCACTTTGTACATCCTGTATCATCAATAGCCTGCTTTCTTCTTCTCCTCCACATTGCAAAATAATAAAGCAAATGGATACACTCTTGTAGAGTTAAGAGTATCACCTAAAAAAAAGTGACAGTTCTTATTGATATTTTGTTTTGTTTATTTTTGCATTTTTTATATATACGTCGGCATGCACACGCATCATTATTTTTTTGGATGGGCACAATATTTATAAGAGTGAGGCAGTGGGCAGGTTGTGTGAATGTGCAATAGGCCTTTGGTTATAAAGAATAAAATGACATAGTTTTTTTCACCATTTATGAGTCCTAGCAAATTTCTTGACGGAATATTTATGGAGGACCTTAAAAAACCGACAAATAAATAAAAAATACAATTATTTACAAAAATAAAAATTGGAATAGTAAATAGATAAAGAAAGTTGTTCTACTTAATTTTTTTTTGTTTCAATATGGAGCTTTTTTAAATTTCATGCATGGGACCACGAAAATAACTTGATTAAACTTTTGATACTATAGGTCCGTAAGAATTCCTCAATATTTCATATAGTAGTTTGATATATAGACTTTTTGTATTCACGGTAATAGAATATTTAATTACCAAAGTATGATATTCAGAAAGACGAAAAATTTTCTAAACTATTTCAGTTCAAAAATAAAATTCTTTTTGAAACGCTTATCTATTTTTCCTGCCTTTTCTCATTTCAAAATTATTTTCATTTTTGTACTTCTTTTCATCACAAATAATAATGACCTTGTTATTAACGATACATGATAAATATATTTTAAATCTACAAGAATATGCATTTAAATCAATTTTTAATATTATTAAGAACAAAATTTTGAAATGGAAAATATTTAGGCTCTTTAGTATCGTAGAAGGACTAACTTTCTAAAAATTTGATTATAATTTTTAGCACTTTGATTTATAAAGAAAACTAGAATTTTAAGCATGGTTGTACTAAATCTTTCTTAAAATCATTTATTTTCTTTCATCCATATGTTTTAGATTACTTCACATATATATCTAAGGATCTATCTGATTGTACTAATTTAAATAATTAAGTATTTCAAAAATATCTTTTAAATTGGTTAATGTTCAATACTAAGCAATTATTTTCAAGAAATTTTACCAATAAACTCTTAATATTGCAAAAGTATTGAGATTTTTTCTTTTAAACTTACGATTCTTGAAAGATTTTATCTTTAGAAATCAATATCATTAAAGATTTAAATAACAAACTTCTACAAAAAGAATTTCTACCATTAAAATTAAATGAAAAAAGTTGCAAATTATTATTTCAACTTTTAAGGAAAACTACTATAAGATCTTTAAATAAAACAATTCAATTTCGGTACCTTTTTTTTACAACCAGGGAATGCAAATTTCTAATGCAATAAGTAATATTATCGTATTTTCTACTCACAAAAAACATGAGTCTTATATTTTTTAAAAATTGCAATAAAATTATCTATACCTATCGATTCCTCCAATTAAACTCTTAAAATCTCAAAAACAATTGATTTTAAATGTGTTTCTAGACAACTTAAGAAGAAAATTTGTTTGCAGTTTCTTGACGATTAAACCTGAAAAAGACATAAATAATCTGATCAGCTTGGATTGAAAATTTTTATATTGATATATTATTGTAACAATTTTCTAGCCTGATCATTTTTAATATGAGAAACTTATATGGAAAAATTATTGTAATTAAAAATTTAATAAATTCTTCTAAAAACTATTCGTCTTATTCATTTTTAATATTTATGTTTGAAATGTTATAATAAGATCTTGATATTAGTGTGCGATTACTTTTTTACTTTTTAAAATTTTTATAATAATTTAGGGAAAATTTTTAATTACAAAAATATAAATTTTTTGAAAATATTGCTTTAAAATTGTATTGTATTAAGAAATAACTCAAAATAATTGGGATTGAATCGTAGTGATTTTAAGAATATAATCCAAACACTTGGTTATTTCTAGACATGTAAATAATGATGCTTAAATTATGATAATCCGACGATCCATCTTAAAATTAAATTTGAGGAAATTTAGTACAAAGGACGAAACTTTTCTTTTTTATTTAGATATTTGAACCCAAAACACAAATTAGATTATTAATAAATAGTATGCTTATAATTTTGAGTTGTCGTTTAAGAAAAAAATGTGTTGTGCTCAAATCATCTTCATCGTATTAGTTTTATATTAACTATATTGTATGTATATATAAACATGGTTCAGAAAAATTAAACCTGGAATAAACAAATTTTGTATCAAGTATTGGAAATTATAAAATCAAGTTAAAAGTTAAATTAATATTTTATTAATTTGTTAATAATACCAAGAAAGGTATTTTCACCAAATAAATCCAAAAACATAAACCAAACAAAAGTTTCACTAAAAACACTTCTAACACAACCATTCACTTTTTTTTATTCGTTTTTTTTATCATTCCAATATGACTCGACCTGCTGAATATGTAATGATGTAGACCTAACAACAAATACATACTTATGACACACTATATTGTGTTCAAATCCCAAGTAAAATAATCGATTATAAGCAGCTCATTCATCGCTGTTTTTATTGAGCCGTTTATTACGTCCCTACAAATAATTGGGTGAAGTAAAACTGAACTTCTGTCATAGGAAAACTTTATTACGCCCTGTCGGTGTGTAGCTCGTGTCCACCATGACAAAGTTCCATCATTGTTGCATTGGACCCCTTCCACGATGAGTTTTAATCTTGTGATTAAACATCCTCTCACCAATTTAAACAATAATTCCAGGGTCCGCCAAGCTTTATTAGATAAACCGAAAAATAATCAGTTGCTTTTTTTTTTAGATCAGAACAATTTTTTAAAAGAACTTATTTTGAAACACCAACTATTCCCACAATTCTCTTTTTTGTTATCTCAATTGATAATAGAAAAACAGAGTGTACACATTTTTTTAGATAAATGGTGTAATTTTTTAAGAAATGAATCACTTCTTAATGAAACATATTTTTCAAATTTTTAACAGTTTTTATTCCTACAAACAAATGAAAAACAATCTTTTAAACGTGATGAAGTTTTTTCGGACAAAAATATATTACGAAATAAACAAGACATGTATTCCTTAGGGCCAAGTGTTGTCGAAGCAATATTTTCATAGGTCGTTAAGTAGGTGAATATATGATTAGAGCAAGTGTGCTATTAAAAATGATTTGCACATGGCACAGTTTTTTATAAAATGTCAAAAAAAGACTTGATCCCAAATTTTTTTGTGTTTACGATTGTAATATAATGATTTATTGGTCAACATTTTAAAAATTTTAAAAATGCTTTTAGGTATTTATTTTAGGGGTCTTTTAAACAAATTAATTAAAATTTTGTTCATTAAAAAAAGAAATTGAATTTAAATTTTGAATATAAATAGTTTTATTTTATAACATTATCAGATTAAAATATAATTTAAAGTGATTTGAACAAAAAAATTAAAACTTAATTAATTTATATGATTGAATATTATAATTTTTTCGTTTTTAAGTTTTTACAGATGAAATTTAATAAAACCAAAACCCTTGAAATTAGTTCTTCTAAAATTAATTGGAACCCAATTAAGAGATGTTTGATAAAATTAAAATCTGATTTAAGTATTTCCTCAATAAAGACTAAAAAGAAATTTTTTTTATATTTTGTATTGTAAAGCTACAAATTGATGCCATCACCCCAAGTTTAAAAAACTTTGTATAATATATACATTTTAATTTTTATATATTGATATATCTATACTAAAAAATTTAAAAATACTCAGTAAAAATTTGAGATTTTACAGTAATATTCAAAACTGAGAAAATTGAACAAGTAGACCTTAGCTTAAAATTAACACAGTCATTTTTAAAATTAATTAAAATTATTTATATATTTTCTAAATAATATTTTTAAGAAGTTTGAGTACAATTAAAATCTACTTTTAATAAACTATTTAGTTGGGTTAATGTTTGTATATACCATGATATATAATTGTGACTTAAATTTTCTTGTAATTTTAAAAAGTAATCAAACTGGATTATGATGAAAAAAATAAAAAATTTTCTTAATTTTTAAGGAGAATCATAATTATTATAATATCTTGGATACACGGTATATTCATTTAAGATCATTTATATTTTTTTTATTTGAGATTATTATATGAGATTAGAATATTTATAAATGGGAAAATCTAACACAAGAAAGTTTCCTGAAATAAGAATAATGGTTATTTTGAATAATTTATACTTTTTAATTGTTTAATATATATTTATTTGTAAATCTAAACTTAAATCATATTAATATATACTTTGATTAGTTAAAAAATGTGTTGATTTTTGTGACTATTTTGAATCAAAAACCTGATTTCAAATTAATTTCTAATTTTTAACTTTTAGCAAAGCTGGATGACTCAACGTCAGTATATAAATTTAGATAATTTGTAAAATTTAGCAAATAATTGTATTAAATAATTTTATTTCTTAGATAAATGTAAATTTTTTTATAAAAAATCTTTTTTTTTCGTATATTTGTAAATAGCCCTGAAAAGAAGAATTAAATAATATTTAAGAAATAAACCATTTATTAAAATCAATAAAAAAAATAAAGTATGAATCATAAATTTTATGTTGATAGTATCAAAATAGAATAGAATCTTATAATGATCCAGAAAACAAAATTTGCATTAAAAATAGAAAAATAGGAAGAATGAAGTTAGTTTAGAAAGATGGGATCTGGTTTTATAAACAAATTTTATAGGTTTCATAATTATTATGTTTTTCTGAAAAACATTTTAAATCATAAAAAACTAATAATTTTTAATTTCAATACCCAGTTTGAAAATTTGTTTTCTTTTCTTTTTATTTTAAAAGAAGTTACTTTTTATAAAAATAGGTTACTTAATAATTTAGCAATATATATATATATATGTATATATTCATCAATAGTTAGTAAATCCTAAAGAATATAAATTAGAATAAAAGTTATAATCAAACAAATACAACATTTGAAATTATTATCCTTGCAAAAATTTTATTGTACGTCTATCAATTTTACCAAAACATCTATAATTTCTATAAACGAATCATTTTTTTACCGTGTAATTTAAATTTTATATTCAGAAAAAAGAAAATCGAACTGACAACTCCGAAAAAATTTTTAGACATACTATTTTTGAATTTTATGATATAAAAGTAAAAAAAAATGAAACCCATTATTTTAATAACAATAATTCAAAGCCTTAAAAATCCAGAAACCGCACTCTAGTTAATATGTTTATATTTACGCTTTAAAACCTAAGTTTCTTATTAAAACAAAATAACTTTTTTGCCAAAAATATACACGGATGAGTGGTATATTTATATATATATATATATGTATAAATGGCCTAGGATTTACTCATTTAACAGTATACTAGAGTGATGAATTATTTAGTAGAATTGGTATTTATTTAGAACAGAGGTATCCAAACTACGGACCGTGGGCCGAAATTGGCCCGGCAAGGACTTTTATCCGACATGCGAGACTTTAAAAAAGTTGCGTAAACATAAATGTAGCATGCCGCGTCGGTATTTATCTCGCTTTTTAAGGATGCATTCGGTTAGAATGACCACGTTAGTACGCTCGAAAATATAAAGTTTGGCTACAAGTTTTTTTCAGCAGTTGGTATAGCGAGTAAGGCGCTCAACTAAATATAAGATTTTGCACTTTGACTTTGCTATGGATGTGCTGATCAGCAGTTTGATCAAATTATAGTTGTTTTAAATTTGCGAGACTGTTCTTAAAGTATTGCCGTCAACGGAAATTACGTATATTTTTTTACAGTTAATACATTATATGTTGCG